>VUYV01000311.1:385817-456035 GCA_008711295.1 Anarhynchus alexandrinus
GAGCCTGTATTTGTGCTTGGGATTGCCCTGACGCAGATGTAGGACCTTGCACTTGGCCTTGTTTGAACTGCATGAGGTTGGCTTGGGCCCACCTCTTCAGCTTGCCCAGGTCCCTCTGGATGGAATCCCTTGTTTCATGCATGACCCACTTTATTATCAACAGCCTCTGTACCAGCTTGCAGCTATCTGGTAGATAAAAAATATCTAATGTGGTTTTACAATTAATTAAATAAAAGGATGCTTAATTAACCCAAACCCACACCAGAATTTATTTATGGTTTTATTAGAAAATGTGGCTGCATCTTTGATTGCACAGGACCATGTGAATGGAGCCTAACTGCCTTGGAAAGCAGTAGCCTGTTGGCTGGGAGAAGGCAGTCCTTTTACCATTGCAGCAGCTGCTATGTGTACACCAAACCCAGCATGTTCATACCATTGAACATGCACTTGTATGCCTTTACCCTATGACTATGCCATTTTGTTGTAGGAAACCACATAATCTATGTCTAAATATCGCCTCTGTGTGTATTAAAGTTTGTAGGGGATGACAAAACAAAACAAAAAAGATTCCAACAGCTTTGATTTAGCTCGTATTTTGCATGTATAAATAATGCAGTGAGAAGTGCAATATCTGTGGACTCATCTAGCTCTGAAACAAAGTGGCAGCTGCTCTTGATTCTAGGAATAAATGTATTTTGAAATATTTCAATATAACATTATTTCAATATTATGAAATATTTCAATATTATGAAATATTTCAATATCAGAATGCTCTTGTCTAAATGAAGGCTGGACCTAACAGATTAAGCTTTTTTCTTTTAGCGTGGCTTTTACCATGTCTTTTTCAGAAGACAGAAACAGATCTTTTGTGACTGTGAAGTTCTTCAGGCCAAACAGTTAGACGGTTTGTACAAAAAGATGTCTCGAGCAGGTCAGTATTCAGAAAAATGACTGAAGAGAGACAGAATTTCTCTTTTGCTGTCACTTCAGTGATATAAAACTCCACACTTTTGAAATAGGAATGCTTTTTTCAAGTTATGGTACAGACCTTCATTTTTCCTTTTCAAAAAATCTACAAGTCAATGAATATCATTCGCTGCTTTAGTCCAAATAACACTTATTAGAATGTAACCTGGTTTTGTCACACACTGCCTCCTCCTTTCCCTCCCCCCCAGCCTTTTCACTTTCGGTAAGTCTGGGACAGTTTTTGCCTGATTTGGTGATTTTTGTCAGAACTTTGAGGGGTATTTTTTTACTCCTTCTGTCTCAAGTTACAGTCATTTTTAGACTAAAATACTCAAAATAGTAACTTAAATGTGTGACTGATGGTTTTGCCAAAATGGTACAGAGTACTAGAAGGTGAAATAGAGGCACCTTAAAAGTAAAAGCACAATATGACAGCAAGTTTCATGAAAGTGCTGGAATGAGACAATAACAGAGGGTCCAGGGTGATAAATAGTTATGGTCAATTACTGATCACTGAAAGAATACAACCCTGGGAGATGGACAAATCTGTTCCCAGGGACAGCAGCAAGGAACAAGTATCCAATGTATATAAAACATTGTGTCAGTAATAAAGCTCAGATATAGCATAGAATTTGTTGAACAGTGTTGACAGGGAAAGTAGACGGTGAAACAAAGATGTAAAAAAACTTTTTATATAATTTTATGGTTAGCCTGTTCTCAACTATCTTTGGTTGAAATTAGAGAAAATTCAATCTACTCCTAAATTATTTTTCCTGAAATAAAGTTCCTATTGACTGATTTCCAATATGCTTTGGAGACTAAAGTGCTTCAGAAATGCTCAGACATGACCTTCAGAAATTTATAAGAGGATTTTCTGTGAGACTCAGAGGCAAGGGGCATTTTGCACATTTTGGCAGAACATCTACAGGGCTGAACTTGCTTTTGTAAGTCAATGTGAATCACCAAATTAAAATCCACTGATTTGGAGGACTCATTAATAGTTTCTTTGGGGGTGGGGGAATGAAATAACTCTCAATTTCTCTGTACTTTATGGAACAAGGCAGGAATTTGCTCTTTGGTCTTACATAGAAGAGGTCCTGTTGGCTTCCACTTGCTCACAGGTTAGAATGGAAATCCATTATTATCTAAGCAGTGCACTATGAATAAGTTGTGGCAATACTTCATGAGACTATGAATCGTTTATCACAATTTTCATATGGTCAAAGAGCTGCAAGATAGATGTCATACACATCAAATGTCTGAAAAGATGAGTCCTGGAGAGAGTTCACGGGCAGAAGAGAACAGCATCCTTCATAATGTCTTATATGTCTTAAATGTCTTTTATAGTTGCTGGGTACACAACGAACTACCAGGTGAATTTGAATTCTATGGCTTTTACTGACTTATTTTCTTTTACAGCAGGGTGTTCAGACCAGCTGCCCATCAGTGCCCTGCCAGTTCAGCCTGATCACACAATCAGAATCACTAACCAGAAGCTGACTTCTTAGTCTTAGCAAGTCATCTTTTTAGCAGGTTCAGTCACATGTGATGAAAAAAATTGAAATAACTCCTGATGAAAACACCTTTAGAAATGTAGGGGAATTTGAAACAGCCATGACTGTATAATACAACTCCTCCTCTCTTCTCATCTTCCTCTACTGTCTGTAATTATGGATCTGACTACATTGTTTCTTTTTCATGTTTTTGATTGTTTGTAATTAACCCATGCTTCTATTATGATTTTCAGACAAGTAGCTAAATATGATATTTATGTATTCCGGTATTTTTACACTGGCATGATTATTAATGTCTGTTTTACAGTGAACTTAGTGCTCACGCCGTAAGCCAGAGAAATAATAATAATAAGTGCAATTTCAGTTTATTCTTTGAAAGAGCTGAAGTCTAAATAATGCCTCTGAAACATGTATGGTGCATATGCCTACTCTCAAAATGTGGGTGCCTCATAACATGACTGTTATGAAGTAAAGGGTGTAAAAGATTTACCTGCTTGTTTGCTCAGGGAAAGATAGGTACTTAAATCTCTGTATCTAGTCAGTCCTCATCTGTTTGGAAAAGCTTGCCTGAAATTGTTTTCCTTATTTTCTCCAGTGCTAACACTTATCATTTTTACATATGACAAACATTAGTACATTGAAAGTAAGGCCTTACTCCTCAAAAGTCTGAAAACTGCGTAATCTCCTTGACAATAATATCTGTCATCATAAATTCTAACTCCAAAAAGTGTGGAATTCTGAGCAATTGATGGCTTGGTTCTCTGATTTGAACAAAGGAGCAGGTAATGTAAGTCTTGGATATTTATGTTGCATTGTGGCTGAAGTCCAGTGTAAATGAAAGCAAAGATGGGAGCTTAGTTGTTTTAAATATATTGCTTTATAGGAAATGTTAGGATTAATGCAGGATTGCTTAAATTCATAATGCAAGTCTTAATCAAAACTTGTCTTTTGGATAAAACTTTTTTGTTTCTGTTGCAAGGAAAATGTAACTGAAGAAGGGTCAAATCTTTCCTACTTCTTAACTTCCGTAGTTAAATTATGACTTGAATCTTCTGAAATACTTTAACTCATAAATTTTGTACTACAAGATCTGTTAAGCAACCTCTTTTCAATTTATTTTTATACGTATAAATTTGTATGTACGTAAGCATTTTTTTTAAATAAAGTTTTCCAGCTAAGCTGTATAAAAATTCTTCAAGAAATGAAACACAATTTTTTCAGAGATGGTCAATAGTGTTATTTTTAAATCACTTCATCTATATTTACTTCATGTACGTCTACATTTATATCTACTATATATTTGCAGCTCTAAAGATATACTGGTGAAACACAGGTAAAACTGCGATCAAACGAGTGAGTAAATTCAAAAGATACATATGAAACATATTTTTATCATCTCACTATCCAAAAAAAGTATTGATATTTCATGGGACTAGTGTAGTTCTGTTGCATTTGTTTGCATTGTGTTCTAAAACAAAATGACTGGATCTAATTTTTTTATTAGTATGAAATCATTGTGGGAGGAGTCAAAAGATCTGGGAGCTCTTCTCAGTCCTGAAACTGATCTTCAGTATGATCCTGTCTACCAACTTTACCCAATTTACTTTTCTTATTTCTGTCTGTCTCATCTGTATTGACAGCAGGATATCTATGACATTCACTGCCCTTTCCTATGTGTCAATACAAAGCTAACACAGTTGGACTTTAAGAAGACTATGTGGCTTGGATAAAGTGCTTTAAAGAAAAAAAGGTCAACTGTCAAAATAAGTCATTCCTAAAAAGGCAAAGAGATTTTTTCTTATTATAAAGTGTTGCATAGAAGTGCAGCCAGCAGGTTGTGCTATGAGAGCCCCTCTACTCAGCTCTCATGAGACCCCGCCTGGAGTACTGCATCCAGCTCTGGAGCACTCAACATAAGAAAGACATAGACCCGTTGGAGAGGGTCCAGAGGACCATGAGGATGATGCGAGGGCTGGAGTACCTCTCCTATGAAGACAGGCTGAGAGAATTGGGGTTGTTCAGCCTGGAGAAGAGAAGACCCCGGGGAGACCTTATAGCAGGCTTCCAATATTTGAAGGGGGCCTACAAGAAAGCTGGAGAGGGACTTTTTACTAGGGCATGTAGTGATAGGACAAGGGGCAATGGCTTCAAACTGGAAGAGGGCAGATTCAGAATAGATATCAGGAAAAATTTTTCACTATGTGGGTGGTGAAACACTGGCCCATGTTATCCAGAGAAGTTGTGGATGCCCCATCCCTGGAAGTGTTCAAGGCCAGGTTGGATGGGGCTTTGAGAAACCTAGTCAAGTGGAAAGTGTCCCTGCTCATGTCAGGGGAGTTGGAACTAGGTGATCTTTAAGTTTCCTTCCAACCTAAACCATACTATGATTCTATGAAAACAGATGGTATTTTTATTAGACTCCTGTTTTGAAAAAGAGATTAATATAGGTGAGTTTCAGCCTGGGATATGGTGGTGTATTGGATCAGGCTGGGCTGAAGTCAATTTTCCTCATAGCAGCTTGTATGGTGCTGTACTTTGGATTTGGGACTAAAGCAGTGGTGATAACACACTGATGTTTCAGTTATTACCAAGCAGTCCTTGTACAGCATAGAGGTTTTCTCTTTTTCCCACTTTGCACCCTGCAGTGAATAAGGTGGAGATGCACAAGAAATTTGGGACAGCTGACTGGATTGTTCAAAGGGATATTCCACACCATAGGAGATCGTGCTCAGCAGTAAAAGCTTGGGGAAAGGAGGAGGAAGGGGGAACCATTTATGGATACAGCATTTTTCTTCCCACGTAACTGATAAGAAGACACGCTTAGGACCTCCCAACCTGGAAGTCGCTGGACATCTGCCTGTTCATGCAAAGTAGTGAACAAATTCCTTATTTTGCTTTGCTTGCTCACATAGCTTTGTTTCACCTGTTAAATTGTCTTTATTGTAATCCAAGTGTTCTTGTTTTTGCTTTTCTGATTGTCTCCTCTTTCCCATTGAGGGGGAGGGTGACAGAGGAACTGGGTGGATTATTAGTTGCTGGACAGGTACAACCCACCACAAGTGGACAGTATATATTATATATATATCTATATAATCAGGTTACAATTCTATGGAATTAGTATAAATCAAGGCCCTTTCAATTACATTTCTTATCCTTGCTGGTCATAACATTTCTCAGTCTATTTGTACCAAAATATCCTTTTCTTTCCCACAAAATACCAAAAATTCCTGTGTAAAGAAAAACATAAATGGAAACCCCTTTCACAGAGAATCAAGTTCAGTGTTTCAGTTAGACTGTTATTCAAGAGTTTGTTTCATACTTGTGAATCGAAAGTTGTCTGTACCAACATCTCTAGATCTGCATAATATTTTTTATCTTTGTGCCATCAGGTGCTACATGCCACCTTCCTTCTTTAGTCTGGCTATGTGTACTAACATGATCCTTAGGGCAGTACTTAAATTGCTTGTCAGGAGCCTGCACATCCTTACCTTACAGTCCCACATGCATTAGGGATATTGGCAGAACCTGTTTCCTGCTTGGAAGGAAGAGTTATGAGCATCTATCTTAAGTAGTGGGACTTCAGGCTAGTTTTCTAAGGGAGTGTAGAAACACCTTCCTTTAATACTAAATGAAGCACTAGAGGCAAGAGTTTACAAATCAGTCTGGAGATCCACATTTTTTGTTGTCTAACTCTAGATTTCTACAAGCTGAACTTGTCTATTTGGTTCATGTACTTGTCCCCCGAACTTTTTGCAAAAGATAGGTGCTGAGACTTAAAACCAAAGAATATGAATTCAACAATTGTTAAATTTTGTTTATGTTTTTTAGAACTTTCATGAATGTTTACATTTTGAAATGTTTTTTTTTCTTATTTAGTAGTCAGAAAATATTTTCATGAAAGGTTTCTATATTTAAAATATATGAATAAAAAAAACTTCAGGAACATGAAGAATTCCTTCACTGTCTCTAATGTGTTTGGGGGGTTGTTTTTGATGGGGTTTTGTTCTTTTTTTGTTGCTTCTTTTTTTTTTTTTTTTTTTTTNTTTTTCTTTTTCTCTGCAATATGTTTAGGTGCCTAACTTTTGTGTTGGATTTGGTCTTCTGTTTCTTGTATAGTTTGGCAAAGTCCAGGACTTTTTGGAAAACAAAATAAATAACTAAGTACGTTCTTTCCTCTCTCTTTATTTAATGATCACTGAAAGAGACACATCTGAATGTGTGTGCTTTTACCAACCTCTTGTGGTTTTGGTTTTTTTTTTTACAAAACAGTTCTTTTTTTGAAAAATGTTCTATAAATTAAATTCTAATAGTCTGCATTATGATAAATGACATGGAAATGCTGTAACAATGGGAATACCATAACATTTAAAGCAAAATAAATCATTACTTTTCCAGCGAGATAAATTTTATAAAAATATGTCATTTTTCTAACTTCTGAAATCAAAACTGTGCTTACTTGCGCTACACCCAGAAATGCTAGTATTTAAAAAAAAAGGTCATTAGTTATTACTGTAGCAGTATCAGGAAGCTGGTTTCCAGAAGAGAAAAAAAACACACACTATGTTATAAAATGCTTTTTTTTAAAGTGACTTTTTTCTTTGGCCTACAGTTCTTACTTAACACAGCAACATTTCCTCCCGTTGGTCTTTAAAAACATCTTAATTGCTTTCATTCTGTTAAAATAGAACAAAATTAAGAGGAGTAAACATGCATACACAGACACAGAGATAAGATACTGTTATATCTCTTAAAAATTTTTATTAATATCTGGTAGCTCATTACTGTTGGAAGGGTATCTGCTGGAAATTAACTCATTCTGAAAACATATAAAGACAGGAGATACTCCTATATTGCCTTAAAAGGATCTTTAGGTCTCATTCTAATTCTGTGATCTGTAAAATCTGACATGCAAGAATAAGCACCACAGACATTTGTAGACTATGAATAGGTAGCAATCAGATTACTAACTTTTGGAATATTGCAAGTAATTTACATTGTTATGGTATGAAAATGTTTTAAATTTTATACAAATCTGCACTGGACAAAAGGATTTGAACAGTACTGCATCTGTGGACGTCAGATGGGCATCTCAAAAGCATCAGGCAAGACATATAATATTGGAATGATTTTGACTTGTCTATTATTCTAATGAAAGTCAGGGAAATATCCATGCGCAATCCAATAAGATTCAAAATAGTCCATGAAAACTTCATAAGACACCCACTGTGGATGTGGTATTATAACTGATGTTTCTTTCATGTCACATTTTTTGATCTGAGGGATAGTTAACTATACTATTATATTTGCTGTTTCTTACAATAAACCCAGTCCTGTAAAGAGGTGTCTTCAACATACCTAGACGTCAAAGCAATAACTCAATATCTTGCAGATCGGTATGTTTTTTTATAAACATACAGATGATTACTGTCTCTTTGCTCTCTTTTCCAAATACTATGCTGGCTTTAGGACCTAGCATCTTCTGCTAGAATTTTGTGTCTAAGCTTAATGTCTCTGTCCTTTGTAATAAAACATCCTCTTTCCTCTTTTTTTGCAATTCCTAGAGTGAAGCTGAGACATATTGGAAGGAGGAGAAACTGATATTGATCGATGCATACAAGTGGATGTCCAGAGACATCATGCTCTGGATCGAACAAGATAATGGTTTCTGTGTGACCCTGGTTAGATCACTTCAGTGGGCATGCAAGTCTGGCATTAAATTAGAAGAAGGACACTGGTAAGCTGAAACAAATTTAGATTAAGTGGAGAAGAAAACTATTTAAAAGATTTCTATAGAGGCACAAGTGAAGATGGATTGTCCAGTGCTGTTGGAAAAGGTGCAAAGATTTCTATAATAGAATAAAATGGAAAAACATCAATTTTAGTCTAAGCATTAAGCTTTTCATAACAGCCTGTTAAACTAACAGAGGTCTTATGTTGAATTGTTTTAGTAGGACCCATTAAAAACAGCTCAGAATCTGGTGTAAATATATGTTTTCTGTCTATCAAATCTATCAGTTGAGGGGATTATATGTAGCACAGCATACAGTATGTTATGTAGAGAGCTATATTAATATTTTGTAATTATATGTTTAAAAGAAATTTTGAAGTATATTTTTATGTTGCATTTTTGGCACAAAGATATAATGAATATGTTATTGTTGTCCAGCATTATGACTGAAAAGGAATATTTAGTTGAAAATTTTACTAAAATGTGATTACCTTAATTAACTGTTATTTTGAGTCAAATTTCTGTTTAAGATATTGTACAGTTCTTGACTAGCATAATCTGCTTTGTCTTATTTTTATATCACAATATTACAGTGTTCTCTTTGCTGTCTTTTGCTCTCTTCCCAGTATGTTTAATATATCAATATCTTCATGAAGACCCAGATGTCTTATTTCCCATATCATTCCTTTAGAATTCGTGTGGTAACGTGTACCAGTGTTCTTGTTCCCTTAGGACTCTGTAATTGACAGTTTGATTTCAATTTCTTATTTGATTATTTCCATCCTCTCAACTATCCTTTGCATGAAGATACTGTTAGGTCATGCAATAAAAGCTCATCTGCGCACCCAACAAGGAGTGCAGGGAGATAATAGCAGGAGGGGGAGCCCAAATAATATTTTGCCCAGCTATTCCCAGGCCCGTCACAAGAGATGTCAGCTTATCACAGGCCCCTCTTCACAAGCCCAGAGGAGCAAGGGGCACAATGGCAGGTGGGAACACAAGTTAAGACTCAGAGGAAGGATACAGTGTCCAGCACCCTAACATGGCAGTCCCAGGAGAACCTCCGCCCCAGTGTCCAGGTGTGAAACCCATCCAGATGAATCGTCAGGAGCAGCTCTGTGGATCACCTTTGAGACTCAGGGTGGGGTGGGACACATGGGATGCAGGGGAAGAGCATTTTGGAACCACACAGGACTTATTATTGGATGTTTACAAGAGGACACAAATGTGGTAAAAAGATTATTTAGTTGATCTGAGGAGGGAAAAGCATAGGAAAACAGAGGTCTAAGGGAATAAAAAGAGCCTGTTGTGAAAATAGTTTGCTGGTTGGTATGCTTGTCTGGCCATGCCCCAGGCCTGGTCAGTGCACTCTGTCCTGTCATCTTATGAAACTCCACCACCTTCAACTATTTTCTGGTAACAGTCTATTTACTCTATGTGCATGCGTTGGGGGGAATCTATTGTGCCAGCAAATGGAGCGAGCGAGTGTAGGATCACTAGCAGTGATCAAGCTGGACCAGCTGGTGAGCAGGTGGAGTGGCCTAGGAGCCAGGAGCGTATGTGGGTCTTTAAGGCACATCTGAGTGAGATGGAGTATTCCAGCAACTGGACAGGTGTTGTGGCCTTGGAGGATCATACGTGAAAGTGCCAGTAAAGATATATTATAGTAGTAGTAGGAGGAGGAGGAGGAGGAAGAAGAAGAAGAAGAAGAAGAAGAAGAAAGAAGAAGAAGAGGAAGTGATGATGATGAAGATGATGTATATTTTTCCACTAATGAGACTCCGTCCTGCTCAGCCAGTGAGGGAAGCAGGATGAAGGTGCTGGTGTTGTCTACATATGTATATGTATATATGTGTTGTGTATGTGTGTTTTCCAGCTTTTCTATTGGCTGGACCTGGGGGCACAGAACTGCAGCAGCCTCACCTGTCTCAGGCTGTTGGATCTAACAGATCCTCTAACAGATACAAAATTTAGTTTCTTAATCTGATACAGGAAGATAATCCCAAAATATTTGTGCTTCTGTGTTTTCCAGCTTTCTCCTGTTCTGCAGTTTAAATTCCATCTCTTTAACTCGTTCACTGTAAGTGTCAGCAGCTTGATTCCCTTACAGTTCAAATGAAATAATTTTCTCCTGTACTGGCACCCTTTTTTCCTGTGTCTCTGATTCCTGCTGAATCTGCTTCTTACACTATTATCTCTGCCAACCATTCAAACAGTCTCTCTTGTCCTCTTTCTGGTCATATGAGCACTTCAGAGGATGTTACTGAAGAAGTCCTGGTCTTCATCTTCCTATATTTTTGCCTTCAGAACATCTTTTCTACAGTTTCTTCTTTTGATGTTTGGTGAGACCAGAGAGGGCACAAAAGTGGAGCTAAAACTTTCACTGCAGTCTATTTTCCCCAGGAGTTAAATCTGCTTGTCTTGTTAGTAATAAAACATGAGACGTGATATCAGTGTGCACTTCTCTAATGCTCTTCTTATTTGGCAAATGTTTAGATATATGATTTCTACATTGTTTTTCAAATAAAGAAAGCTTCCAAATATTTAATTCCTTTCTGTACACTCTAAAAAGGTAACTACTGTCACAGGATGAAAACACTAGAACTGTAGGTTACTAGAAAAATAAGGCATATTGATAAATGAGGCTTTGGAAATTTATGTCTACAGAAAGTCAAATAAAGAATCATGTTTGTTACAGAGTAGGTGATTAACTTCCTAATAAAGTACGAAGAGAAGTGGTGAAAAACTAAAGTTGCTTCTGAAAGGCATGTCATAGGACAGCACAAGTTATTAGGCAATATCAAACTTAAATAGATATTTGAACTAAAATATACATGCTCACTGCTAAATACGGATTTATTTATTTTTTTGCTGTGTTGGGGTCTTTTCTAAATTACTGCACCCTTTTTGATGATATAATGACAATCATGTAATCCTCAAAATTCAAAGTTAGAAGAACAGAAGTTCTCATTTTTATTATACCTTAATGAGAAACTGTTTCTTAATAAGAAACTTTTACATACTATGTAACAGCTACATAAGCCAAAATTCTTCTTTCAAATGTGAAATGAATCAAATAAATGTCACCTACAACGTTATACTCTCCAATTGCTGTTACTCGAAGGTCCATTAAATTCCATGAAAATTCTGCATGTCATGGCTTTGAACTGCTGTTACCAGGCATGTACAACACCCTCATAGAAGAGATGAACTCTTCAATGATTTATCTGAATATTGGCTGCTGCATATCTTGTTTGAACTCAGTGAGTTACATGGCAACTGTTACCCTGATCTGATACAGACCCTGCATGGAATCAAATCTCACCATAAAATGAAAAATGGGCAAATTTGTCACAAAAATCTTGATGCTATATGAATATGTCTTGGACACCTAGTATCTAAAGGAACACATTCAGATATGTGTCCTTTGCCACCAAATATGATGATATGAAACACTGACCAGCAAAAATTCCTCATGAGTACTGAGTATATGGCAATTCTGAAACATATAAGTCAGAAAGATAAATACACAAATAACCAAACAAGACCTATAAGATATGAGGAAAAAAAGTGCAGTTCCTAAAGAAAGCAATTCAAGAGCACTTATTTAATTTCAATTACCTGACCAATCCTTTCAAGCTTTTAAAAACAATTTGATGGTAATAGAGCTTCAAACTGAGGGAAAAACAAGGCATGTATTTGTAAAAGAAAGATTTAAAGTGAAGGATGCATCAAAAAATAGCAGCAACACCAGAGTGATTAGTGAAATTAGTGGTGTTGCCAAGTTTGCAACTACAGATAATTACACATAGACTTGTGCATTCAGCTATGAACTCATTAAAATTGACTCAATTCCCACCCTGCTGTAGCAGTGATAACCTTAGTTACACTACCATAAGATGACATAAATCCCTTTGATGAACTCAGAACTCTAAGCAGATAGCATGCTTTCTCCATAAATAGGACACTTGGATGCAAACCATGTTTCTTATCTCCCAGGAGAGCTTCTTTAAACATCAGGCCATAGCAGAGACTGGATTGGAAACAGTGAAAGAGGAAAGCAGAAACTCCCAACCCCTCCTGTTTAAGCTCTGACACTGTTTAGAAAGAAATAGTTATTCATGGATTCAGGAAGTGACAGAGAATGATTTTATTGACTCTTGCTAAAGGAACTTGTTTGGGAAGGTGAGTGCTTGACCCTGACCTCAGAGCTACTTCTGAATTTTATCCACTTACTCTTACAGATAAAGGGCAAAAGTACCTGCCACCACAATGCCCATGAATTCAAAATGAAGATGGCAAGATTCACTGTGTGAAGATCTTATCCCGTCTAGATATGGTAGATAATTTAGTGAGAGAATATTGAATCAGGGTCCTGAGGGTTCTTAAGTGCTGCTGTGCCAAGCTTCTGGAGCCTAACTGGTTTAGACAGAAATTGGACATCAAGTAGCTTAGACTGGGGAAGCAGTTGACAATGTAGAGGTACAACCATTGAGGATTTCTAAATCAAACTGGAAGATGTCCTTAAAGCTTTGGAGTATTAGGACTAGGTGACAGCAGTCCTTTTGGTTTTGGTAGTGATAGCAAGTACACTTTATTGATGTATTAAAACCGCTTTTGAAACCATGGTTCTTTGGTGAAAAGTACACAATGTAGAGAGAATGAGTGGGATGCAACAAAAAGTAGCAGTAATGACCAAGTATCAAAATATGTATTTTCACCATCAAAACACTCTGAGAATAAAATGAAATATTCAGGGTTTGAACATTTACTGGGTTTTGAACAGAAATCTGTTACAAGGTAACAATGACACCTGAACAATACTTTGGTGGTAAACAATAGGCATGATCTTGTAAAAATTGAAAAGTTTAAATTATTACAGTTAATCTCATAAAGTATGCTAATCTGTATAGAGCTGAACAAGATGCAGCTATGATGAAGGGAGCCACACAGCCCAGTTGTGGTAAACTCATGCCTGTAAACTGCAAAGCAGAACTGAGACCAGAAAGTTAAAAGTATAAATAATTGTTAGCGTATTCATAACCAGGAAATTTTCAAATCTGGGGGAACTGTGATCTGCAAGGAAATCAAGATATGAAAAAGAAGACATGAATGGCGATGTCTAAAGATCCATATAAGTGTAATCACAGTTTCATTTCAGGGTAGGACAAAGACTTATTGTAGTCATCTTTCTTTGAGTGTGTTAATTTGTAACTATAGAACATTGAGTACCTAAAAAAAAAGAGCCTATAAAATGTATAAATAATGGTTTACAAGCAAAAGTAAATTAAACTTTTTTTATATATTGATAGTTTTGTTCAGCTGTTTTGGGAGTGGATGATGAGAAGAAGATGTAATCGTTTAACAATGTAGTTTGGTTTCAGAGTGTTTAGGGGGCCTCGTTTTTTTTAATTTGTAACTAACTGTAATTAACTCATGGCTGTTTTTTTTTTTTCCATAGCCTCCCTATCGTTCTATCCCAAGGGTCTTTAACTATGCAAAATGTCTTGGTCAGGTTTTGCAGAAAGACAACATGACAATCACGATGCAATCACAACGCAATCACAACATCGACTCCTGCTTCATGATAGAAGCTTCTCCCCTTTTGATAAGGATTCTTTACTGCTTCTTGAATGTAAGTTTAAAAACAGATTTCTTAACTCAGTAGTTGAATTCTTTTGTGTGAACACCACATAATAGCAGTAGGACACCAATTTCAAAGTGATTACAATTAGTAATTATTTTACAGTTTTAATCTTAGTAAAGAGAGACACACTGTGGTGTAATAAAGATAAAAACTCTATGGTTTCAACAATGATATTAATGTGTCTTCTGGGGAAAATTAACAACCTAAAATTACTTCATATTAGAGGAGTTTGGTGCTGCAGTAACATGATTGTACAATTAACCACTTCTACATAAGTTTTGGAAAAACTGAAAATAAACTAATCTACTGACATGGAATTCATATTGTAAGCTAGCATAAAACAAAGGCCCCTAGGCATTGAATTTGCTTTCTTGTAACAGTTTTTATTTTCACTTTTAGGGAAGCTGCGTGAAAGAACATATGATATAGCAAGACGATCAACTTCTTATAAATGTAAGGTCTATTATGCCCATTACCTTGGTATCTAAACCTATAAAATTAAGAATATATTTTCCACAACATTTTACATCTTACTTCAGAAACATATCCCTAGCTACACAAAGTACCATAACACTTCTCAAATTTACCTCAATTGTTCTGTAAAGGCCACAGGTAGACAGTTCAGCCATGTAGAATGTGTCCCAGAGAAGTCATGTCTTGAAAAAGGCAAAGTTTGGGTCTCTGCCTTGGCATTGGATAAGGAAGCATCCTGGTGAGATGCAAAGGTCAGGATTACCACTTCAAAGAATTAAAAATGAGAGGGGAAACTGGCAGTTAGAATTTATGTTGGAAAAGCTCTTTATAAGGCCTAAAATCTTGACTGGAAAGTCAGAGACTGACCTTACAGATCTCTAGCTTATGAATATGATCTTAATTCAGGCAAGCCTTTCTTTACTAGAACTACCTACTCAGTCAAAGATTGCTTGATTTCTTTTTCTGAATGTACTTAGCTGTTATGTCTCTTGGTTACAAAAACGCTAGATGGTACAGGATCTCATATTTGACTAGTGTTCAACTCCACTGTGGAGAACAATGGAAAAATTTCAACCAGTACCTGCACTTACTCTGATTAACTGAGTGCATAGATAGACAGGTCTTAGGAGAAAATATTTCTTATTATTTCTACTATTTATCTTTTAAAAAACATATTATGTGTACAATAGTTCCATGTCTGCAAGTTACCCAGACCAAGACAATGGCAGTGAAATTTCTGGGCAGAAGCACAGGCAGGTTACACCAGCACTGGTTTCAGCTGCGCCATTTAATAACCATCAAATCATACGGGCTGTTAGAGCACTCAGGTTCTTCCACATTTTACGAGCAGTAATTGAACTGAATTGTACTGAACAGAGTTGAACTGCACACTATAAATAATCCAGAAATGTTTACTTTCCAGGGGGTGGTGTTTTGTTTTGTTTTTAATGTCTGCTGTGCATGATCATTGAAACATTTCAGAACATGCGTTTCATAAACTAATCAAACCAGGATCAGCAAAGTGAAAATAATAATTGTGAAATGTCTGACTTAGTTGCTTTCTACCCGCAGTGAGGTTGTTGGTATCACGGTCATTTTCAGTTACAAATACATCTTTTAATTTCTTACGACAAACTGGTCTTCCTACCAGGATGTTCTTTACAACATCTAACAGGAATCAGAATTAAAAAAAAAACGTCAATCCTTTCTGAACGAAGCTTAGTGACAGATGAAGTTGGCAACCCTCAGTGCTTAAATGAGTGTTTCACCAGTATTCTAAATGGAAGCAGATGGCAACTTCCCAGACACTGTGCATGTTCCCTGGGGGAGAGGAGAAACATTACAACACTCCACCATTGTACTGGAGCAGATAATTAGGCAATTAGATCTATTAAAAGCTGACAAAGGGAAAAGTATAGATGAACCCTCTCCTTAGACTTCAGTATGGCAGTACTTGTAATAGCCTATATAGAAAGTCACAGTGAACACATGATTTATGAATTTTAAGACTGATTTATTGTAACTGATGTATGTATGAGCATATGCACACCTAATATATATTAGGTATAATTTACATGCATACATATGTAAAAGTTTATACACGTATGTTATATATATGTGTGATTACAAGTACTTATCTTTCTTTTCAGACAATGATGAATGTTAAAAGTTCAAGGCAAAAGTAATTTATGCTCTAATTTCTCCCATTGAACATCATTGCACATAGATATGTTTCAGGATGCCAAGTGTGAGGACTGGGAGGTATTCTTTCCCTTTTGGAGGCTAGTTATCTTTCCTACTGCATCTGGAAGAGACAAATATTCCCGATAGCATAAGAGGAGAGTGAGCTCGTCCACTTCTTAAAGAATATATTTACTAGAAAATGAACTGGTCTTCAGTGAGGCCTCCACGTGTGTGTGTGCCTCTCCTTCAGCACCAGCCAGATGAGCGCAGTTTATTGATTTGTGATATCGCATTAAAGATTGTTGTGAAGTATTCAGCAAAGATTCACAAAGTATTATTAGTTGTGAGATGTGGCATAAAGCTTCCCAAAAGCCTGTGAAAAGCAGTAGATTTTAGAAAAGGGGATCCTTGCCAATGTTAATGTAGGAAAAATTCCACAAATAAATTCTGGTATATGAGACATATATTTTAGGACAAGAGGAAATGGCCTCAGGTTGTGCCAGGGGAGGTTTAGATTGGATATTAGGAAAAATTTCTTCACAGAAAGGGTTGTCAACCATTGGAACAGGCTGCCCAGGGAAGTGGTTGAATCACCATCCCTGGAGGTATTTAAAGAAGGGGTAGATGAGGTGCTTAGAGACATGGTTTAGTGGTGGTTTGGCAGTGTTACGCTGATGGTTGGACTCAGTGATCTTAAAGGTCCCTTTCAACGTAGACAATTCTATGATTCCATGAGACAGTCATGTCAGCAACTTTCTGTTCATATGATTTTGCAGTTAGTAAATGAACTGGGGGAACTGGAACTAATTTCATTCTTGTAGTATTTGTTGGATAAAATGCTAACACTATAAATGCTGCAATTTAATTACATTAATTAAACATGCTCATTTTTGGTGCACAGGTGTCAATCATAGATTTTACAATTTGTTTCTTGTAGGTTTCTTGAGGTAGAAGGAAAAGGGCATATTTAAACGGACTTCCCAATCTTCTCTTTTATTAGCTGAAAAATGAAGATGCAACTATAAATGTCTCTGTGTCTCTCCTTATATCTAGGTATGCATAGGCATTTTATTAATAACCTATTGTTAATTATGTAATTATATACTCAATATAATTGTAATATATTTTTAATTACTAATATATTATTAAAAATATTAATATTATTTATTATCTTATATCCTGGCATAGGAGACAGTCGTTGTGCCAGGCACTATACAAACACAGGAGAAAAAAACGTATATTAATCCAAACTTCAAAAATCTATACTACACACTATTTAAAACAAATACTTGTAGTAATATGAATAAAAAAATAAATTACAGATCATACAATCAAGTAAAATCACATCAAATAAAATTTGGAAGATCCTGATCCTATGGAAGTCAATAGATCCCACAGATAATGTGACATGAAGCAGAATATACCTTTTGATCTCTGATGCAGTGTGACACAGAACAGAGAAGTGAAAATACAAGGAGTACAAAATTTCAGCAGAATAAAATAAATAATAAAAAGATCAAACACAAAGTAATAGAGGAAGAGATAACAAGGAGTCACTAAGATGAAGCTGTAGATATGTAATCTTTTCAGCTTCTTAAGTGGTCAAGACATTTCAAAAGTAAGTTAATTTGAAATAACATTTCTTTTTAAGAGGCAGGAAAATTGACTGCCTACAGCCTTTATGTTGCTTGAGATTATCATGCCTGGTTTACTCTATATCAATATCTACCCTCTTGTGTTGTTCCTTTGCATCGCATACCCAAGAAAAGTGGAAACTTCCATAGGTAATTTCTCTGCAAACAAGGAGATCTTTTTCTAAATTACTCCCCAGTTTTATTTGCTTTTTAAAAAATGGTCTCCTTGAACTATCCCTGCCTTGTTCTGTACAACAGTGACAGTTTTACATTCTCTTCCAGTAGTTTCTGGATAGTTTCCAGTTTCTATGACTTATTTTAGAGGCCAAGAATATAAATAGCCTTCCAGCACTGCATTGTAATACTAATGCCCAAAGTTTTTGCCGGTTTCAGAGAGATAGTCCACACCCATGTGCACACAAATGGGTTTTATACATATGTGGTTGTCATTGAGGAAAGAAACTAGCAAGGACAATCCTCCTTGTCTTCATTGTACAGCAATGAAAACTGTTCATTGTATTGGCAAATGCCATCTTTAATGTCGAAAAGTTAATGTCTTTATACTCCCTCAGAGCATCTTTTCAGCATTTGATTTCCTTACATTCAACATTCAAGGAGACCAGGAGATTAACCTTCATCAGATAAAGTTAGCATCTTTAAAGCTTCCTTATATGACTCCTCGGGGGTGGGGGGAGGGAAGACTTTACAAGTAATTGGGCTTCATACAGATTAAGCAGGGGGGAAATGTAGTTCAGGCTACACAACCCAATGATTCCTTCTGGCATTAAATTCAATGAATCTGTGACTTGTTCCTTAACTATTTCTCCTTTCTACTTAAGTAATATGAATATATTACTGAACAATGGAAAAGGCACAAATGGAGTGAAAAATCTGTGTCAAAAGCAAGTAGTTATTAAGACATTGTTTTAGTATCATTAAGACAGTTGTTCTCTGAACTGGTACCAAAGAAATAAAACTTGTTTGTCTATTATATGGAGTGCAATCTATGAAGCTTTTGGTAAAATCATGGTAAATGATATTTGAAATAATGCAAGAGAGGTAATGGATTTTAAAATCAAGTAATCAAGATAAAAAATAATTTCAAGTCCATAGACATGAAATAATGTGGCAGCTAATGTAAACTGTAATGTCGGAATTATGACTATTTATAAAGTCATGCAGTTTTAAGTTTTACAGTAATATGAGTAGTTTAAAATACTATAAACAATACACTGAAGACTTTTCTATTAAGTGTATTAAGTGTAAATTTGATGTTCTTTGAATCAAGGGAAGGAGAATTCATGTTATTTTTGTCAGCTGCTACTCAATTAAAAGATTACATAAATTACATAAATAAACTCATTTCATTCATTCTATAAATAGACACTCCTATTATTTTATAGCAACTTGATTCTGAATGGTTCTTTACTGCTACTGGAATATTTTTCTGTCTAATCTTTTTACTCAATTCATAGAATTGCTGGGTTGTAAGGGAGCTCATGAAGGTTCCTAATTCCCTCTAAGTTTAAATAGCTTTAAGTCATTTTTGGCAGATGTTCTTTCTACTCTGTTTTTAACAGTGGTGGTGGAGGCTCCACACCCTTCCTAATCCAGTGCAGTACTGTTCTATCCTTACCACCAGATGTCTTATCGCTTGAATTTCTTTGCTAAAGTTGTTGTTCATACTACACATACATACATACATGGAAAACAGGAAAACTGGAAAATAGAGTTGGTTTGATTACTTGTTTCAATATTTTTCCAGGAACTGATATTAACCAAGTATATCTATATTTACTGATTCCTCCTTTCTGACTTTATAAAAATAAGGACCGTAGAGCTTTTTCCAGTCTTTCGGTATCTCACCATGTTTCCCTCCAAGATTTCATTAACCAAGGTCTAAGTATCTTTATATGAAAACATATATGAAAATATCTTTATATGAAATATAAAATATATGAAATTAATGAAATGAAATTTTATGAAATTAACCTATAAAATGAAAATGTGCAAATTACCTGAGTACTTTTTAAGTTGTTGCTTGCTTGTGCCTGACTAAGATTTTATATTTCTCATTGTAATTACCACCTGGTCTGTGTTCATCAATTTAGTATGATATGATTTACTTAATTTTTACTGGCATTACTACTAATATCATCCATCTTGCTCCATCTTGCTACTAATATTCTTAGAAAATAATTGCTTGTATCTCTTCTTTCCTTAGTACATTTCATTTATGCGTTGGCTTTTCTGATTTTGCTCGTGTCAAATTATCCTTAGTACCTTCTCCTATGCTTCATTTTTTTCTATGCATCTTTTTTGTGTTTGAGATTCATGAAGAAACATCCTGATTTAGCCAAGTTGATTTTTTAAATCATGCCCAAGCTTTCTTGCAGTAGGACATTTTATATGTTCATTTTCAATACTGTTCATTTAAAATTAACAATATTGTGAGACTTCTTTACCACTTTTGACCTACTTCTTAGATGTCTTACATATTCTTAGAGTTTATTATTTCAATCTAATACACTATGATACAATATAAAATATTTCTATTTCTATATTTCCACTAAAAACGTAAATGAACATATTCAATTCCTTTATAAACTGCATTTTGATGTTATTTTTGCTCCTTACCACAAGAATGATGAACATTCATTTCATGACCACTCTGACCTAAGTTAATTTCCTTCTTGATATTCTCAGTCTTCCTAGTTTTTGAAGGAAATGTAGGACAACCTGTTCTGGAGGTGTTACATATCACTATGTGTTCAAAAACTTTCACTGAAATTCAGTTCACAAAACACTACCTCCCTGTCAATAGCTACTACACCTAGATTTTCTTTATAGTCACTAAAGAAACAAAAAGGCAATTCTAGTATTGTAAGCGATGTGATCTAAGCTTATTTATTCCCCAGAGGTAGTTTAGCTGACAAGCACTCAGGTAGCTAGCCAGAATTAGGTGAGGAAAAATTCTGCCATACGTGTCATGCTGTCCTGCCTCTCACAGTACCTCACCAGGCAGCTAAAGTATCCCAAAACCAATAGTTCCAACCTTTTACATGATTCTGCTTGTTTCTAAAACAAATCTGTATCTTCCTGCCCTTCTAGAATTGTAAGTGAACTTTTTCCATGCAGTAATTTATTGACTCACAAATATCTGTCACTCTGTATTATAAATTCCAGTGGATGTGCAATTGGTCTTGACATACAGGGCAAAACACCAGCCCTCAGGGGTAGGTACTGGGACCGGTGTTGTTTAACATCTTTGCTAGTGACATGGAGTTTGGGATGGAGTGCACCCTCAGCAAGTTTGCTGATGACACCAAGCTGTGTGGAGCAGTTGAGACACTGAAGGGGAGGGATACCATCCAGAGGGACCTGGACAGGCTTGACAGGTGGACCTGTGCAAACCTCATGAAGTTCAGCAATGCCAAGTCCAAGTTTCTGTACGTGGGTTGGGGAAATTCCAAGCACAAATACAGACTGGGTGGAGAATGGATTGAGAGTAGCCCTGAGGAGAAGGACTTGGGGGTGTTGGTTGATGAGAAACTCTACATGAGATGGCAACGTGCGCTCGCAGCCCAGAAGGCCAACCACATCCTGGGCTGCATCAAAAGAGACGTGGCCAGCAGGTCAGGGGAGGTGATTCTGACCCTCTACTCAGCTCTTGTATGACCCCACCTGGAGTACTGCACCCAGCTCTGGAGCCCTCAACATAAGAAGGACATCGACCTGTTGGAGTGAGTCCAGAGGAGGGCCACAAAGATGATTCAAGGGCTGGAATACCTCTCCTATGAAGACAGGCTGAGAGAATTTGGGTTGTTCAGCCTGGAGAAGAGAAGACTCCGAGGAGACCTTACAGCAGGCTTCCAGGGGCCTACAAGAAGGGTGGAGAGGGACTTTTCACAAGGGCATTTAGTGATAGGACGAGCAGTAATAGATTCAGACTGGAAGAGGGCGTATTTAGAATAGTTATCAGAAAAAAAAATCACAGTGAGGGTGGTGAGACACTGGCCCAAGTTACCCAGAAAAGTTGTGGATGCCCCATCCTTGGAAGTGTTCAAGGCCAGGTTGGATGGGGCTTTGAGCAACCTGGTCAAGTGGAAGGTGTCCCTGCCCATGTCAGGGGGGTTGGAACTAGGTGATCTTTAAGGTCCTAAACCATTCTATGATTCTATGATTTATGAAGTCATCAAGGACCTTCTGTGACCCAGTAAGGGTCACAGAATACAATGGAGACTTCATCACTCCATTGGTGACTTCATCTCCATTATATTTGGTAAACTTCTTTTCTTTATAATTTTCCTTGGGCGTTTCTTAATACTATTACATTAATCATACGTAAGAAGAAGTATAACTGTACTCTGTGCTTCCATCATTATTTGATGCTGATCTGCCTTTTCCTTCTCCTCTCACATCAATGATTACAAACATATCTGTCATCACCGCCATAACTTCGTTTCTACTGTATTATATTTCCTCATTCAAGACTACCTTTCATCTCATTTTCATGATGACAGCTTTCTTCTTCTGGCTTGCTTCACTTTCCTGAAAGTAAAATGTATAAAATTTTATTGCCTGAATGCTGTGGTATCTGTCTACATCTCTTATTTTATGCTTCATATGTATGCATAAATATATGAAGCATAAAGTATCGTATCATGTCATATCATGTCATATCGTATCATATCATATCATATCATATCATATCATATCATATCATATCATATCATATCATATCATATCATATATCATATATCATCATATCTTTTCATATGTGCATGTATATGTACACACACACACGTTTTTTGTCTTACCTTTACTTTTTTCACCCTTTTCGCCTATTTTTTGTAAAATTGCATGACATGTTCATTCACCCTTTAACATCTTAAAATTTGGATGTTGTGAACAGGCCAATCTATGCCTCTTTTAGACACTGAAAATAGTAAGAACAAATTAGACATTTAGATTACTTTTTCCTTAAATCTGTTTAGTGTTAAGTAGTCTGAGTGTGAAGAACTAGTTTATGAATTAAATATTTTCACGCACATTTGAAATAAAACATAGTCTGATTTCAGGCAAGTAAGGTACAATAATTCAGAAATAAACCTACATCTTGAGGTAATGCTTCAACTCATGGTAAAAGTCAAAGTTGTTTGGTGTGATTTGACTGATGACATTAATGTATGTCATTGTTCAGAAGTCATCAGAGCTGTTAATTTACATGGAAAAGTCAAAGAGACATGAGAACCTTCCCTGCCTTAAGTATAACTCTTTTGATTTTGAAATTAAAACTGAAGCTCTTAAAGTTATATTAGATGATTTCTGACTTAATTCTGTGCCCCCAAGGAGCTTTTGAAAAAAGCTTACAAGATATCTTCTGAAGATCTCACTGCATAATCTAAGATTAGACATTTCAAATGCATTTTCACAAATTGGTCACAAAAGAAAACAAAATGAAGTGCTGTCTTTTACAAGTACTGATTCATCTATAATGATTGTTTTTAAACTAGCATTAATATAGAATGTCGCTTTTCTGGAAAAAAAAAAAAGGAACTTTCTCAGTTTTTAGGGCAATGATTAATTATCTAGCTAATAGGTTTATATAACTGTCCTTTCTTTAAAGAACAAATGTATTGTGCCAGTAAAGTTTGTGTCCTAACTCATCATAGGTAGCTTAAAAAACTGCTATAAATAAAGGAAATGTTAAAAGAAATGTAAGAGATGTTAGCTTCTATCATGCAGTGGATTGAGAATGTATAAAGCACATGATAAAAGCTTCATATTAGCATGTTTTACAAATGGCTCTGTTAGCAGCTTTACAGCAGGCAACATTTTCATCCATACAGCATGACAGTGCTTCATTTTCCCCAACTAGTCACAGTACATTAAGTGGCTCGATTATCATTTTCTGGCCTCATTTGGTAGTTCCTGGTATTTAATGCTGAGAATATTTAGCAGCGTATACTATATTAAACCAGATTTTTTTTACTGTATACCTTCATATCTGAATTTGATAATGTAAGTCAATTGCATACCTGAGTATACACAAATTTATCTTGTTCAAAATATAATATACACTTTAATCTGAAACTGTATCATCAGCCAATATGTCTGCAAGCATATACATGTACATGCATATATACCTTTGATGACTTTAAACCTCAAAATTCTACTAAGTTCTTAACAATTTAAGCCCTCAAAATTTAGAAAATGAGAAATGACATGTGTATAGCTTTCATTTCATACATGTATACTTTAATTCCTTAATTTGTTTGCATATATTCTTTGTAATATTGTCTTTATGAGACTATAGCTTTCATATTTTCTGCAAGATCTCTGCCTTTTTCTGTGCAGAAATAGAATTGTTCTGTATGTGAATCTTGGTAGTATAGAATACCTGTTATCTGGAAGAACAAAGTGTCCCTTTGTTACCAAATCTTAAAATTAAGCAGTTAGAACCAGGAGATTATGGTACTATAAATGATCTTTTTTAGTTAGTTGAAAATTAACTTTTGGATCTGTATATTAAGTTTGCATTCGTTGCACAGTTTGCACATAATGTTGGACAAAACAGTTGTAACAGACGACGTGTTTTGTAATTTCGTGCATAATTTCTTGAAATTCTATTAAAGAGAAAACAGCCAAGATATTTGTTGAAATGTTATATTCACAGCTTTCTCTGAAGTGAATTGGAACTTGGTGGAGAACAATCTACATTTCTAATAGTATGCTCTCAGGGAATATTTCCAGACACTGGAACTTGATTGTCTTTAAGTTGAGACAATATTCCTAGTTAGAATACAGACTTAAAAGTCACACTTTGGGTTTGATTTGGATTCACAAAACCTTTCTTAAACAAATCCCAAGCAAGGTTCAGAGGTTCGTATTGGCTAGAGATAATTTCCCATAGGCAGTTTAGGTGTGATAGAATGCTATTCAGTGAAATAAGATCAGGTAGTTTGGGCAATGGATGCTCTCAGTGCCAGAGAATAGTCCAAGGTATGCGTAATTTTCTGTTGTAGATACAACACATAGGGCCATACATTTACTATTTCTTTTTATTTAAGGAGGGGTCCAAAGAATTCTTCAAGCTTAAAGACAGACATTTTTGGCCATGAAAGAAAATCAATGTTTATAATCACAGAATACTAGTTTCTCATGTTCTAGACTGGGCATTACTTTCTTTACTTTCTCCTGGTTACAATAAGAAGACAATAAAATTCTCAAATGAAAGACCTCCTAATAAAGAATCTGTTTTCCTGGTCTAGCCTAGCTGTTTGACAGGATGTTCATTATGCATACCGATACTGTCCTTCTGGTTTTACGTCCCTTTTGCTCAAGAATAAAAGGATTAGGTGCTCATAGAAGAGTTAAGACGATGACACTACAATGGAAAAGACAACCATTCCAGAGCAGCCATTCTCTGGAATGCCATGACCTCATGGTCAGAAAATATTGCCAGGTATATTGAATTTACAAATAAAAACATAGATACATGCTGCCTAGTAATGCAAAATATTCTTCCCAAACTTTGGATCTTCAAGCCTTCAGATCATAAAATGAAGGATACTTTTAGTCTTAATCACTAAACCCCCAGATCCAAAAAGGACTTGTTTAGACTTTAAATAAAACAAAAACTGAGCCCTCCCTCTGCTCAACAGGTCCATGCCCTGGAATTACCTAAACTCAGTAAACACATCACTGTTTCCTACTTCTAGCCGTCTGATCTTCTTTAGAGCATATATATCTCAGCAGATGGCTATCTGCATCCTGCCTGAGTTACAGGAAAAAATAATGAACAGCTAGCTAGGCAGAGGAAAATTGCATTTTCTCAGGGGCCCAATTTATTAAGATCTGATTAGATGAATCTACAACATGCCAGAAGATTCAGAACATTTCAGAAATGAAGCCAGTACTGTATTTGCTTGAAAATGTAGTTCATTGTAGAGGAGGGAGAGATACCATCAACTTTTTATAATGACCTAATGTTTCAAGATGTAAGAGAGCAGAAAATTCAGTGCCCTTCCTGGATTCAGACCTCTCCAGCTTCTTAAAACATCTTTTTAAGCACTTCCCTGACTGTGTTTTGTTTGTGTGTTGTATTTCTAAACTTAAAGTCTTTTAATCCAAAAGCAAGGAGAACCCAGGGACCGGAAACTCTAAAATTTTACTTCTCTGAACACATGGATACTCTGACTGCTACTACATTAAGCAGTCATGTTGTCTTTTATTTGTTTGACATTTCACCCCAGGAAACATGCAAGTATTTTTGTTTTGTTTTGTTTTGTTTTGTTTTGTTTTCCTATATAATGGCACAGCTTCAGAAAAGAATGGAAGTAGAATCAGGGGGTAACTAATGAAAATAAGCTAATATTTAATGTATGCCTCCTAGGAACTGCCTGATTAACTTTAGCTCAACTAGTAGAAGTCTTAAAACCAATTTGTCATGGATGACTCATTAGCTCCTAAGTTGTTAGATATGAGACAGGAACCATCCATAGTTCCTATAGCTGTGTTATTCTGAAAGCTGTAGCAATTGAGTATTTGTGTTATACATTAAATGACTGTCTGAAAATCTACCGGCCTGAACCCCAGAGATTACTTAGATTTCCTTAAGGCTTTGAGAACACTCAGGATCACATGAAAGGTAGTCCCTGTCTCAACAGAAGCCTAAACTTAGTCTACTCATCTGTCTTCTTTTGATGAAGCTTTTTAATGGGATGCAATTGAAAAGACATAAGCTTAAAAACTGATTAAAAATAAATAAAATCCACTCCCTTGCTGAAGGGAACTGGTTAGATAATAGCTTTTTGCATTTGTTTTTAAATTATTTCATCTAAAAATGAACAATAACTCTAGTACTTCAAAACATTTTTTTCTAAATTGGCAATTATAAATGAAAATTAAATCTGTTCATTAAAGAACAGAAAACAAGAATATAAGTTATTTATACTATTGCACTATAAATTTGCAAGCTAAACTGCTTAGAGCACTGTTGTTTCAGACTGAACTGAATCAATAAATTATAATTTCATATTTGCATTTTTAGTACCTTGGAGACTTCCCCACAAACCATGTTAATTACTGTGCTGTACAAATGCAAAATTGGAACATGAATTCTCCTTAAAATTTCCTTACAAATCTGATATGAATAGATGACAGTAGATGAGGCAGAAACATAGGTGGGGGGAAGAGAAGTTTGGATCCTGATCTTAGAACACCAGCACTGTCAGAGTTGTCAAACTCCTTCTAGGCAATGCAGCACAGTAGCGTATTTTGAGTAAAACAAAAAGAAAGGGAAAACTCCTTTTCCTATGGCCTTCATCACATACATGAAGAAAGAATCTTTAAGAAATAGATCGCAAGTGAGCAAAAGGCAAGATTCACTGACATATGTCATAGTATTGTAGTAGTAAGCCCCCTGGATGTTATGAGCCACAAACTCAAATCTTCAGAAGCCAAGTGGCTGTGATATGCATACCTCAAAAAGCCAAAGACTTGCAGAGTCTGTATTGGCTTTTCATAGGTCCAACTAATGTACTCTAGGATTGCACTGGTGTCATTAGGCATCTAGATCCATGAGAAATTCAACATTGTCAGCTCTGGTGGCTCTTAGTCATTTTGTTCTTCACACAGCTGGAGATGTGGGTTGTTAAGCCATTTCAGTCAGCTGGGGCATACTAACAGCCACATGATTTAATCTTGACTCTAGGGATCCATGTAAGACATTTACGATTTAAAGATATTCAAAAGCAAATAAAAAATGTAATCAGTAAGATAGCCATTGGGATTTAACACAAGTCTAACATCATATTTTTTTCATAACCTCAACCTAAGAACTGCCATCTGGGGCAAGTTATATCTTGGAAATCTTGAAATTTGTAAGAACTCTAGTAGGCTCTAGTAATAAAAATTGCTGAGCAATGGCTTCCTGTGCTGCTGTGGCTTCTGCCTTTCTCATTTCATGCAGTTCCTTTGTCTCTTGTTGTATCTAGCCTTGAATTCACATCTCACAAATTTATGAATCCCTTATGGAAATTACTGGAAGTTTACCTATATGCCATCCTGAAACTCATGTTCAATGTTGAAGCTTCACTTCCATTGAAGACAGCAGCAACATTTCCCACATGCAAAGGGTGTGGGTAAAAAATAAAGTAGGCATTTGAAAGTGGGGGGAGGGGAGGGTGGCGGACGACACACACACAACTATGACTACTTAAAAATGCAAATTAAATTTGCATTTCAACCTTCATTAATCATCTTTGTACTTTAATTATGGTTTATATTCCTGTGCCTGATGCCATTATGCCCCTTTTCCTCTTTTTCTGTTAGTTCTTTTTCCTCTTGAATTACTTATTTTATTTAATTTTAATATCAGTTTGAATTTGTTTCTATAACTACTTCCAAACTTCCATTGTTTCCTCCTAAATGAAGAAAGGTTTTGTGAGATTAATCACTGAGGTATCTGAACATTGAACAAGCAGGTAATTGGTTTTAGACCAATATTCTTTTAAAATACGATTCTTCCTCCTCCCATATTTCTGAAATCTACCTTTCTGTAAACTTTCAAGATATTTTAATAGATGTCAGGATATTTCTTAGTAATTGATATTTAAATCAAAATAATTAATAAAATTATCAGCTTCTACTTATTCATACAAAATAGTTCATTTTTTAAGGTCTTGTCACTAAAACCCTCTGGTTTTGAAGATTTCTCAGAAATCTATGAAAGCATATCATACCTCCAGGAATACACATCCTTCCAGAGTACTCAATGTCATATTAGTTAAAATCCTTAATGATTCCTGTTTCAAGCCTTGTTAAAGGCCTTTCTCATATGCATAAAATATTTCTTGTTCTTTCTTTTCAAGAAACACAAGTTTCCTATAACAGTTACCTTTGTATTCCTTAATCTCAGTAGTTCAATTCACTCTCTCTCCAGAAACACTTTTATCTTATGTGGTCACAATGTGTTAATTTGCTCTCGCAAACAAAAATTATAACTCCTGTTTTGGTCATCTTCTTTTTTTAAAATAGCCATTTGATAGAATTCTGATTTTGATACACCAAGATCAAAATCAGAATTCTATCAATTAGCTGTTTCTTTTTAATATGCACAGTGCTGTGCATATTGCATAACTCAAGCAGCTGCTGGAGTTTGAGATGATATTTATAGTACTTTTCAGTGAGGATGAACAAATAGTATAGTAGTGTGGGTGAGACAAGAAGGCAGGTGCTCAGATATACCATCCAGTGACTAAAACTTAAATTATCATGCATTGCCTGATTTGCAAAACTGCCTGTTTCTTATTCATAAGAAATATATAAAAAAAAAACCCCAAACACCACACAACTTTTTATCTTGGGCCACACTGGAAAAGTTTTAAGTAATTTTAAACTGGACAGTATGTGGTGAGCTCAGCTAATTCCTAAAGCTGAAATGGCACAAACATTTCTGAGTTCTCAAAACCGATAGACTTGAAAAATTAAATTTGTAAAAACCTAATTAATTTGCTCATCTGGAAATATTTTGTGAAGATTTATAAACCTCTTCTGTAATTAAAAAATGATCATATATGTGTATTATCCAGTTGTTAAAGATATTTACACTCTTAGATCCTGTTTGAATCAAGGGGAACTTTTGTTCTTAAATTGTTTTGAAGTTACGATTACAGAAATCTCATTGAATACCTACTTTTTCTGCAGCTTAGTCTCAAGTCCTCATGAACTTCCGTGCCGTTCCTGAGATTTAATTCCACCTTTTCAGTCCTACTGAACTGTGTTCAGCTGGTTTTCTATGCCTAGTCACTGATGTTCACTGATGAATATATATTAGTTTTCTCTATTAGAAATATTTGTTATTGCATTGTTAGAATTCGATCCATAGTCAGGCAATGAGAAATCTTCAACTATCTTCATTCATTTACAATTTCACACCGTGATAAAGTTAAGCCAAACTTGTCATGAGATGTCTGCCATTCAATTCAGACCTTGCTCCTCTATTCACTTTTTAGTGGTTTGTGCTCCAGCATTCCTCCGGTGCTGGAAGGTAAGTTTTATGTACCCAACAGCATCAACAATGAAGACAGATAAACATTTTCCCAAGGATGTCATTACAGATTTCTGTTTCAAATCAGTCAGAAAACCTAGTAACACAACTATTAAACATTGGCTTGACTATTCATTCTCATATTCTTTCTTTCACAATTACCTTTTTGGCTTAGCCAAGCCTACCAAGATTAGCCTCATTGTTGAAACAGATGAGAAGATTCCTGATTTCTAAATACTCCTTTAGATCTTCCAGGACATTGACTTGAGTTTTAGCAGACTACAAGGTCTTCCTAAGTTCTATGTAAGTACTTCAGCAGGATCTTGGAAGGAACATAGTGGTGAAATTAAAAAAAATGGTGGTGAACAGTAGCTAAATTTACACAAGTATCAATCTATCTTAGTGTCTCCTGATGAAGTCATTCAAGTTCCCATGTAATGAATACCATTTTCTGGGTTAGAGGAATAATTTAAAGATTCTTCAAGAAGGAAAAATCTATTTTAAATATAATTTAGTATACTTTATTTTATTATTTTTATTGGATGGTTGTGATCCTGAGTGCTTATGACACTGAGTAGATTGTGGCTTCATTTTGCGACACCTTGAAACATCAAAATACATTGACAGTAATTGCTTTAGCTAGTATCCTGAAGTCACTCCGCCTTACCCTTTTTGATCTTTTCCTATTGGCTGGGTTATATATCTCCATCTTACACTCTGCTGGATTTCTCACCCACCTACTATTTTCTATGAAACGGACTCAGATCCTAATGCTGGCTGCTTCAAATGTAAATACTGCAGTTGTTATTCAGATAAGGTTTTGATGAAGTATAGGATTAAATTCCTTTTACATTCCCAAAGAAGTCAGGCTGTATTAGATATCTATTTTTGTCTTCAGCTCTTCTTTCAAAACTTAGATTTCCAGAAACACATGCTATAATTGCCCATTAAAATTAAACTGGATACTCATCTTTATTTTTCTAACATATATCTTTAAAAAAAGGAGATTAATACAAATAGAATTGAAAAAGAGAAGATTTAGCAAAGTATATTTATACTATAATGTAGTCTTTAGAATTATTTTCAAAGTTAAAAGCCTACTTCTTTTAAATACTGTCTTCAGGAAGAGCAATCATTTGCTTCAGAAAGTAAAACTGAGGTTGGTGTGAATATTACCACTGAGCAATTTGAAATTGAGTTAGGTGAATGACTGTAAATTTTGTAGTTATAGATCTTATACATTCATAAATAAAAACACGCAAATTATCTTAAGCTATGTCTACATTACAACTGAAGTCAGGACTGTAACATGGAGGTAGCCTGTGGTTGTTACTTTTTTCCTAAAACTAAGTAGAAAGAAGTGTTCTGAAAAATTCTCAATATAGTTGAGGCTTTGGCTTATTAGGAAAAAGTATTAGTGAAAGATTGACCTGTAATTGTTTGGACAAAATCCGTTCTCACATCTTCATTGAAGAGGCTACTTGTGCTTTCCAAATCAAAACACAAAAATGCTTATGCCTCCTGTGATCACAACTTCTCAACACATATATCTTTGATGAACTGCACACATTCAGACCAAATTAGGTATATCAGAAAATGTAATGTAATGTATTACACTCAAGTGTTAGCCGCTGAGTAAAAGAGATTTTTATAACTAAAGATGATGTGTTATATATAAAACCCCCAAATATTATGCAAATCAGAATTATTAAAGGAATTTTTAAATAATGAGCAGATTTTGATAGCACTCGTTAGCACTTTTACTTTGATGTGGCTGTATTAACTTTCAAATTACCACCTGCTTACCCAACATGTCAATTAATTTACTCCAGACAGAATCTACCTTCTAGAGTATGTCCATTTTTGCTTCACAATATCAAACTTAGGTGCCATTACATGACAATGAAGACTTTCTTTCATGTTGTTTATACAACCCAGAAAGTTATTGCAGAGTACAGTAAAGATTCTACATATGCTTTTTGGAGCATGCTAGTGTAACCAATACAGCAAGCCTGAGCTTTCATATTTTATCTTTTATGTCAGAAATCTTATAGCTACTTCAACAGCCTCAAGAAGCTCACCCTTATAACAGCTCTGTGCTCTTCTTCACTGCTGTACTGGTTTAACTCATATGTATTCAAATATAAATGTACTGAAATTAATCCTTGAAAGGTAAAGTGAGAGTATTCAAAATTCTTTCTTAGGCATTTGTCCCAGTTTGAGGTAAAACAGAAGCAATTTTGTTCAGGAACTTCGCTTCTTAGCTAGGCCTCTTCTAACTACTGCAATTAACAACATAAGGTGCAGAAAATGTTTGTTCTCAGAGTGATAAGACCTATGTTTATAGCTGATGCCAAGGAATGGTATGCAGAGAAGCTCTTGCTTATACTTATTGCTATAACACCCAAGGGCAACCAACTTTGTTATTTGCCCTGTTGGAGGGTTGGAAGCGGAAAAGTGTAGAGGGGTCGCCCATGTGGGGACGAGCGGACAGGACAGGTGACCCCAAGCTGACCAACAGGGTATTCCATCCCATCTGCCTCATGCTCAGTATAAAAGCTGAGGGATAAAAGGGTCAGCTCTCTTTCTTCAATGGCCGACATCCGAGGAGGACCCTCTCTGTTCATCTGCCTTTGATCCCAATCCTGAATGCAGATCTGAAATCCAGTTCCTGTCTGTCACTGAGTCCAGCCTGGGACTGCCCCAGTGCCAGCCGGTGTCGTGGTTGTAATCCTGGGAGCTTGATATGGTTTTGTATATATTTCATTATTTCCTTTTATTTTATTATTAATATTTCATTAAAGTAGTTTAGTTCCTTTTAAACTCATAAGTCTCTTTTTCCCTCCTCTGCCTCTCTCTTTGAAGAGGGGTAGAGGGGAGCATCTGTCGGTCTCATCTGGGGTCCTCCACGTCCCCAGTAGCTGATTCGGCCTAAACCACAACAGGATTGTAGAGATAGTCAAAGACAGCACAGGCTGCCCAAGCCTGGAATAACCAGGATCTGAGGCCAAAGTCCTAGATCAATGTATTAACTAGAGACCACAGCTGGAAGTGGGGTTTTATCAGATACATTTGCTACAAAATGCAACTGTTTTAGGCTCTTCTTGATGAACATGGCCAAGTTTCAGCTGGAGAAAAACAAAAGTAAACCCTGCAAAGTTGAAAAGCTTCCATTTTTGGGATTAGGATTTTTTTTTTTTTCAAAATAATATTTCAGAACAAAATTTGCTGCAATTGCTGGAAAAAAAAATGCAATCTTTTTAATCTGGGTCTTCTTTTGTTCAATTTGAAATTAGAAATAGCTTCCATATTTTTTATTTTTTTTTCATTGGACCAGTAAGCTGAAAAAGATAGTCTTCCCAAAAATATTTTCCATATATTTTTTCTTCCATCAATCATAGTAAAGGTCTGAAAGTAAAATTGATCAGGTTGATTGAATTGGGATGTACAATGCAATTGGGTCTGCACTAAACTTGAATTGGTCAGACCCTGTAAATTGTGTAAAGTTCACTAAAATAAGCATATTTTCATTTACTTATTGGGGTAAAGTTCTGTAGAACACATACACCTAAGGCTTTATTTATAATTTTTCATATACATATCTAGCAACAGAGCTTTTAAAAGTTGGTCTGAATGTCAAGGGTTATTGACCTTTTTGCTTATTTTTATCCCTCTTCATTTATTCATTCAGTTACTACGTGCTAGCAGTCATTCCAGGGTTCCTCTGTTGCTGGTTTTGTACTTGACTGGGAGAATATTAAAAGCAATACAATACCTAGTTACCAGATCTATTTGTCATAATAAATACATACATGAATAAACATAAAAATTGCATGGTTTCCTATATATATTAAAATGTTTGTAATTTTTTTTTTAATTCACTATTTATGTTTAGGAACTTATCAGTTATTCATTTACATTTTCACCTCCACAAATTGATTCAATGGCTGCATCTATACTACTGTCAAATCAAGGATTTGCTTCAAGTGTTCAAATACTGCCTGTTCTGAACTCTTTTCCCTCCAAAATTACTATCTCCAACAGATAGACTGGAAAGAGTCTCTGAAAGGTGTCCAGACATATCCTGATACATAATTTTTCAAACAGAATCTGCAATCTAAATCCCTCTTTTTCTCTACAAAGTAAAAAACACAATTTGGACTAGTGTAAAGAACCAGGAGAGTGAAGAAAAATTAAATGAACTTAAAATATTCAGGTGTTCTATATCATGCTATCTATGTGAACAAAACTTAAGTCAACATTTATTAACAAATCACTAGTATCCCATCTGATATTATTTCCACAGCATTCTCCTGGAGTAACTGGCTGCTCATGGCTTGGATGGGCGTAATCTTCACTGGGTAAAAAACTGGCTGGATGGCCATGCCAGAGCATTGTGGTGAATGAAGTTAAATCCAGTTGGCGGCTGGTCACAAGTGGTGTTCCTCAGGGCTCAGTATTAGAGCCTGTTCTCTTTAATATCTTTATCAATGATCTGGACGAGGGAATCATAGAAACATAGAATCATAGAATGGTTTAGGTTGGAAAAAACCTTGAAGATCATCGAGTTCCAACCCCCCTGCCATAGGCAGGGACACCTCCCACTAGACCAGGTTGCCCAAGGCCACATCCAGCCTGGCCTTGAACACCTCCAGGGTGAATCAAGTGCACCCTCAATAAGTTTGCAGACAACACCAAGTTAGGAGGGAGTGTTGATTTGCTTGAGGGTGGGAAAGCTCTACAGAGAGAGCTGGAAAGGCTGGATCAATGGGCCGAGGCCACTCGTGTGACATTCAACCAGGCCAAGTGCCAGGTCCTGCACTTGGGTCACAACAACCCCATGCAGTACTACAGGCTTGGGGAAGAGTGGCCAGAAAGCTGCCTGGCGGAAAAGGACCTGGGGGTGTTGGCTGCCAGCCGGCTGAATATGAACCAGCAGTGTGCCCAGGTGGTCAAGAAGACTAATAGCAGCCTGACTTGTATCAGAAATAGTGGGGCCAGCAGGACCAGGGAAGTGATTGTTCTGCTGTACTCAGCACTGGTGAGGCTGCACCTCAAATACTGTGTTCAGTTTTGGGCCCCTCACAAGAAAGACATTGAGGTGCTGGAGTGTTTCCAGAGAAGGGCAACAAAGCTGGTGAAGGGTCTGGAGCACAAGCCTTATGAGGAGAGGCTGAGGGAACCAGTGTTGTTTAGCCTGGAGAAAAGGAGGCTCAGGGGAGACCTCGTTGCCTTCTAAAATGACCTGAAAAGAGGTTATAGCCAGGTAGGTGTTGGTCTCTTTTCCCAAGTAACAAGCAATAGGACAAGAGGAAACAGCCTCAAGTTACGCCGGGGAGGTTTAGACTGGATATTAAGAAAAATTTCTTCATCGAAAGTGTTGTGAAGCACTGAAACAAGCTGCCCCGGGAAGTGGTTGAATTGCCATCCCTGGAGGTATTTAAAAGGTGGGTAGACATGAAGCTTTGTGACGTGGTTTAGTAGTGGTTTTGGCGGTGTCAGGTTGATGGTTGGACTTAATTATCTTAATGGTCCCTTCCAACCTACACGATTCTATGATTCTATGATTCTATGATTCTAAAAAATATATGTACGACTGTTTAATTATGAACAACCATAAATTTCACTTCTTCAGAATTTTTTCAGCATGTGAAGCCTAGAAAGAATTATTTTTACCACGAGAAATTAATTTTTAAAATTCTGCTTCTTAGCAAACCATTTTTTTTGCAATGTGTTTTATTACAAACAACAGTCAATTAACTTTGAACAGGACAGAGCATAGGCACAATCAATATAAATGTAACTGATTGTTTACATTATTGTGAGTTTTTGTTACGTGTTAAAATTTTGATACTAAAATCTAGAGGAAAAAAAGCTGAAAATATATGATACATATTAATAATAATAGCTTAAGTCATTAGAGAACCTGATTCAAAGGCTTTAAAAGTTAGCAGCCAGATTTTCATTGATATCAGTGGATTTTGGATGCAATCATAAATTTTTTTTCTTTTTGTCATGTTTATTCCCTTCTATATTCACGACTGTAAAAATAAATTGTCCATCATAATATGCATGACTACACATACATACACTGGAAATCTGCAAAACAAGGGAGGAAGTATATTTCCTGAATTCAATTCTATGTGCAGAAGCCAGTAGATAGTATATTTTCTAATCAAGTTAGTTACTATAACTGAGACCCAAATGAGAACCCAGGCACAGAAGGTTAGGCCAGTTTACTTGCCTGTATCTGAACTTTTAAGAAACCCAATTTCTTGCACATCCACAATATAAAACAAAGAAGCTCTTAGAATTCAATATAATCTAAAATTTTCTTTATTTAAACTAACTTGGAACATAAAATTCTGTTTATTGGCAATTTTAAGTAGCATGACACTATTATAGTAAGTAGGGTGTATTGGATTCAACAAATGAGGTGGCCCTCTACCCAACCCACCAGAGAATGTTTGTCGTACAGGATGCTGCAGAGAATAGGACTGTGGCTGCTATATGCCTTTGCATTATACTTACAGTGGATACAACTGCCTCAGTTTCAAATCTAATAAAGTAAAATCGTGTCTTCCTTAAGACTGCTTGAAGCATATTGCAGGCCCTTTCCCTTGTTTAAACTCTATTACTGTGCATGAAAGACAAGTTATATATTTTAAAGCTACACAGTCATTGTAAAAAAACATAAGACTATAAACAGTACCTGGAGCAAGCTAGAACCTCTGCCTCCCACTCCCAGGTGACTTTGAACAGCCTGCTGGAATAGCAGATATTCTCTGCCTCTTTCTCTCCCCGTCTTTAATTATGGAATGAAATGGAACTGATTCCACAGGAAAGAGATGATAGCAGAGTGCCTTATAACATAATAATGAGTAGAGAATCTATGAGGAGATATGAAAACTGGTTCAGAGTTCATTCAGAGAGAGACGAGAACAAAATACTTACTCAGGGTCTAAATGCTCTGTAAAGCCCACATAGCAGTACCTTGAAGAAAAAGAGAGCTAGCTGTTTAATTATTTCAAAATGAGGTGTAGGTGTATGTAATTAGAAGGAGGTACTGAAATATGAATATGGAGGTGTATGTCTAGGACTTTGATGTGTTTAACTCTTGCCTCCACATTGATTAGGTACCTAACTCATGGTTTGAAACTGCATTGAGGTATTTGGCTGCTAGAGAAATTATATTTTCAGAATTTCAACTTTATTTTCTTCTACTTTTTAAAACCATGTTCCTAAGGCTTTGTTTATAGAAAGTATTGGAAAAAAATTCAAATCACTATGAATGGATCTCTGTGTTTCTATATTATATCCAAGAGATCCACAGGAACCTTGTTGTTATCAAACTATTGAAAATACCAGGTTAATAATTAGTTTCTTTCTCCATGAGACAGAAAGTTTTAGTTGCAATTACTTGCTAACATACTTGCGAAGTTGCTTAATTAACCAGCACAAATGTGTAATGATATGACCAAGAACGCTAATAATGCTGATAATTTTTGTGAATACTTACATTTTATATCATGACTTTGTGCAGTTTTTTTCATGACCAAAGAGAGTGAAGCTTTGCTATTATCTCTGCAGTTTATACTAGCACTAATTTAGGAATCCAAATCAGTTAGCTGATTTTCACAGTGCTTTTAAACATACTTTATCTCAGCTAATATTTCCTCATGATGAAGCAGGCAGACAGCAAACAGCAGAGATGGGGAAATGGCATCAATTAAAAAAATAGAGTACAGAAGAAAAATAGATCTCATGACTTAGCTCTTTATAAAGAATTTTCAATAGCTGCATACATTTTAGAAGCTCATATTCTGCAGTTCTTCCAATACGTCTTAGCTCCTCTCACTTACTCTTGGCTGGGGTCAATAATCTTACCTCTCTTTCTTCTTTTTTTTTTTTTAATGTATTTGTGGTCTTTACATGAGCACAAATGTAGACAATGACAGACAGATTCCATATTTCTCTGCCTATTTGAGAAGCAGTGAGTCTACACGGTCCCTTCCCAGTGGAAAAAAAAAGGAAACTCTTAATCGAAAGTAAATAATACAAAAAATATTATAGCTTATTTTCTTAAGGGATACAGGCACATCCAATTACATCACATATCAGCTGCTGACTCTTTCCATAAAACCACAAAGTATCAGCCAGAGCAGGAACTGCAAGCTGCATCTGTTAATCTATAACCTTGTCATATAGTATTGTCATTGCTAGTAGCAGTCTGTGAACTTTATCCTGAGATTGCCAGGCTCAGGACTGGGGTTTGTCAGGCCTGCTCTGTCTGAATACACCAATATCCCCAACTCCTTATCCACAGGGCTTCTCTCAGCACATTCACAGTCTCTATTGATGTTGGGGATTGCAGGATCTTGCACTTGGCCTCGTTGAACTTCATGAAGGTCACATTGGCCCACTCCTCAAGCCTGTCAAGGTCCCTTTTGATGGCATCCCTTCCCTCCAGCGTATTATCTGCACCTCTTAGCTTGCTGTAATCCACAAACTTGCTGAGAGTGCACTCAGTCCCACCATCTATGTTGTTAATGAAGATACGGAGCTTTGTTCAGTGGTTTCCATTTTGACGTTAAGATGTTGACTGTCACTTTGGATGCAACCGTCCAGCCAATTCATTCTCCTTCAAACAGTCCATCTTTCAAACCCATATCTCTCCAATTTTGATGTAAGAATGTTGTGAATGACCGTTATCAAGGGTCTTACAGAAGTCAAGATGACATCAGTTGCTTTCCCTTGTCCACTGATGCAGTCACTCCATTGTAGAAGTGATATAGGGTGGAGAAATACAGCTATTGTATGGTAACAGAGACCTTGAAAAGTGCAGAAACAGGATGCAGCATAAAGATTATAGGCATGGGATGATAGGACGTGAGTCATGGGCTTTTCACTAGACACCCCTTGTCTATAAACAACTTATCTGTAATCAGTTAAAGAAATGCAGACCTGGAGCTGGACAGAACTGATTCTGGGGGTAACAAAGAGAACATACACCTAACAAATATATAAAAAGCACGATATATAGCCAATTCAGATGTAACTTGGAGCTGCAGGCCACTGAAGAAAGAGCACACTACCAAACATATGAAAATGACTCCAAGTGGACTGTAGAGAGAGGAGGAAGAAACTATCAACATGAACATCATATCTGTCTGTCTTGACAAAGGACTCCAGATGCTAACAATTCATGGTAACACTCCACCACACATAACACCACCAGAAAAAACCTTAGGATACAGGAGCAGGGGAAGGGTGACCATAACATCAGGAGAAGGAGTAGAAGCTGAGAACTGTGTATTTAACAATTTTAAGCGTATTTTTTTCCTGTAATAATTATCTAGCTAACAATTATTGGATTTTAACTATACTAACAATAAAATCTTTGCCTTATATGCATATGAAAGTGTTCTTTCCCTTTGTCCATAAACAAGATTTTGAGTATAACAACCTATGGAAAAGATATCCATAAGCCTTTCTCATTCTGGCATTAAAATTCTTGGTAATATTTTTAGAGACTTTTTTTCAGCATCTCTGCTCCTTACAAGGCACTCAAGCATAGTAGAAAATCTGGGAGTGGGAGAGTGACTGAATGAGTCAGGAGCACAGAAAAGAATAGCTTTGTTATTTGCAGGAAGAAGAAAGAACACACATGTTGTAGAGATATTGAATAGCTATATAAAGGTTTTTCAGGGACAATTTCACATGTACCTCTGTGCCAGAAAGCATATATTCAGTGAGTTTCTGTCTAAACTGAGTTTAGCCTTATACCACATCACTCAAGGGCCTGTATTGGACTTACTCTTGATTTACACTGTGGTAACTGAAATTGCAGTTAGCTCCAGTGCTTAAAGCAAACATTTAAGAGGAGTTGAGCATGTGAGAACACATTTAAGTGACATACAAAATATCATCAATGTTATGCAACTGGAAAAAGCAACAGTTAACAAGCCCAGTGAAGCAAAAATAAACTGGGACTTGACATTCCTCCCTTGTCTCCAGGCTCTTGGCTTGCGCAGTACAGAGCACTAACTGTCCATTCACTGAATTTTGTCAGTCTGATTATCTTTTTTCACCTGCAGGGACTATCCAGTGTAACAAGGCCTTAGAAAAAGATCATCGTTCTTTTAGCCTTTTAAAGTAATTGAAGAGACAGCTTCTAGATGGTTTAACCCCAGTGACCTTTTATGAGATGAATATGTGGATGCTAGTGGGTCTCTGGAGTTGTTTGTTGCTCTTTTTTTTTTTTTTTTTTTTTNCCCTGAAAAATCATTGCTTCATTGTTCTTTTCCCTGACAGTAATTTTAGTGGTTCTATTATTTCCTTCAGTTTCTGTTCCTCTCTACACCTTACTGCAGAAGATGGGAAGTATAAACACATAACTTAACAACACTCCCTTCCCAGTCATCATCTAGCATGGAAAATTTATATCTGTTAAATTACACAGTGTCTGTGCCCTGCAATCATATTCTGAAATCTAGGTCATAGACCTAATCGTAAATATCTTGAGAAACAAAACATTTGCCTACAGGCTCTAGTCAGAGTGGCTTTATTGGTTTCCAATTAACAGTGATTCATCCAGGGTTTCCGCAAGTGGTATAGCTTTAGTCTGACTTTGTTCTCAGTGAATATCTAGTTAACGAGTAATGACTCCGCTGCAGATTCTGAAGTAATTTACTTGTATTTTTGTGCTGCTGCTTACTGGGACCTTGGCCTCTTGATTTCCTTGCCTACGTTTTGTCCTGTCTTAGTTTTCTGTAGATAACTCTCTTACTGGACCTTTTCTTTTGTTAGTTGTCTTAAAGACTTCAGCAATGCTTTGCGCACCAAAAGGAAATTGAGCAGTTAATATTTAGTTGATAGATTCCCATGCTCATGTTGTATTTTTATACATCTGCTAAACACTGCCATCTGTTCTACAGGTGATTTCTGAAGGACTATAACAATTCATAGGATAATAGGATAGTTCAAATTAGAAGGAACAACAGAAATTCTCTAGTCCAACTTCCTGCTCAAACCAGGGTGAACAATAATACTTTTGATGCCTTCCCTTTGCTTTCAACAGTGCTGCAGAATGTATTCATTGGGAGGTAAATTGTGGGTTTATAATAGTGATATACCCCATTCTTATCAAATAACTTATTATTTGCTTTATTGATTGATACTGAAAACTGAGCTGATGTTTACATGAAGCTGTCTATTATATCCCCAGAGTTTCCCATCTGACACTTAGTGATCACATCATTTAAATACATGCATTGATTAGCCCACTTATGATCATAGAATCATAGAATCATAGAATCGTAGAATTATAGAATCATAAGGTCATGGAATGGTTTGGGTTGGAAGGGACCTCTCTTATAATCTCCCTTTCAACATTGAAAGGCCACAAAAAGGTGTCCCCAGAGCCTTCTCTCCTCCAGGCTAAACATTTCTAATTCTCAGCCTTTTTTTCATAGGAGAGGTGTTCCAGCCCTGTGACAATTTTTGTGGCCCTCCTCTGGACCCAGTCTACATAGGTCCACATCTTGTACTAGGGACGCAGAGCTGGATGCAGTACTCCAGGTGGGCTTGCATGAGAGCAGAGTAGAGGGGAAGAATCACCTCCCTCAGAGGTGATTCCGACCCCACTTCTTTTTATGCAACCCAGGATACGACTGGCTTTCTGGACTGCAAGTGCACATTGCCAGCTCTTATCCAAGTTTTTGTCCACCAGTATCCACCTACCAGAAAAGTGATCAGAGACATCAATGTCTCCTTTAATTGATAAAACTCATTCACCTTCTCCAGTACTCAGACTGGTAACCTATATCTCTTTGGAACCTGCTAAACACATGTGAAAGAACTATACCGCCTTTGTCTTTTTCCCTTCTCAATCGGAAAGGTCCTTCATAATCCACGGCAATCTAAGTTGTGTTGCTTCTATGCCCTTTTGCAGATCATCCTAGAATCATTTGAATTGTATAGTTTCAGGAAAATGATGTTGAACGCCTTTTGGTATTTTAAGGACAGAAAAGTCCTGCAAAAGTGACTGAGCGTATAACAGTGGTATTTCACAGGCAACTTCACTAGGCAAATTGAAATTTTACGGACAATTTCACTAGGTGAAGGTAGGGATGTGTGCCTCCAAGGAGTCATAAGAACCTTATATAGCATATATTTCACAGTGGTTGACAAAATGGGAAAACTATGGTCATGGGTACTGCAGGGTAAATGTGTCTCAGAAATATAACCAATTCCTTATTTTCTCTACATCCCCCTATAAACATGAAGACTGACAAGTGCTCTGTTAGCATATCTAGTGCAGAAATGCACCCCACCCAGGTACCATGGATACCTATGTACATGCTTAATCCATCAAACCTAAGATCTTCCCAGGTATTTTAGACACTATTTGGATAATCAATGGGACTTTGGTATTTTGTAGTGCTGCTGTATGCTCAAGGATCTGAAGGAAACTTCATCTCATAGTCACTATCACACTATACACATTCATTTCTGGTTGCCTGGAATCTGTAGCCAGAAGTTATGTGCCTAAAATTAATTACTGGAAAAATACCTATTAGTCTCAACATAATTTCAACCGTTCCAAAAAAAGCAAGACTGGACTTAATATGACAGAAGTCAGCTAAAAAACTTAAATTATATATTCTCAGTTTATTGAAATGTGAAATTTATATTTGTCAAAAAAAGAATGTTCAGAGGGTTGTACTCTACCCATTCTTTCAACTCAATTGGCACACCTCTGAAACACATTTTTTTTTTTTTAAAATAAGAATTTAAAACCAGGTAAATTGTAAATTTTAAAAATTTAAAAATTTGGCTATCTAATTAGGACGTTATAATTCAGAACACTGGGATCTCCACCAATTTCATAGTACTGATTGTATTTACAGTTGGACTAAGTGATCTTAAAGGTCTTTTCCAACCTGAATGATTCTACGATTCTTTGATCCTATTTTAATAAACTGTCTTCTTGTCCAAAATCTTAATCTCTCCTTTCTCAATACTAAGTCGATTGTTTACATGAAACATAATATTTGTAAAGTTTTAATGTCCTTATCTTTTCCTAGTTTTACTTAGCTACTGGAAACAAGAGAACATAATCACATGTCAGTTAATCCCCAGTGAGCTGCAAATAACATTTTGGGAAAGACTGCAGTGACTAATATTTTGAAAAAGAAGTGTGTTTATTCCTGATATCTTTTAGCTGAAGCAACACAAAGTAATGCCTCATAAAACTTCTAAATAAAGTTAATGATGAGTTTATAACTGATAAATGTTTAGTCTAATAATTTTAATTACACATTACTATTGGAAGGCAGCAATTTACTGCCTAGTAAATTAGTCCCTATCCAACAGTTCTGCTTGTAAATTTGCCCCCTTATCATAGCAGAGTATTACACAGTTATGACAGTCTTGTTAAAGAAACTATGCCTTTCATTTGGGGAATCAGTTTCATATGGCATAATTAAATGATTAAAATGGATAATAATTTTATATAGAAATTCTATAGGGAATATCAGAAGCATAACTAAAAAAGGCAAAAGGTAAGTCATAAAAATTATTTTAAGAGCAAGAGGTTTGTAATACACCAATGGAGTATTTCATATTTTGCTCTCTGTGTATTTGCTCTTTCTTGCATCTGTTACATTACACATAATTGTGTATAATTAGTGACTTTATGATTGTCGTACAAATTATTAAGTTAGTACTTATTCTGTCTCTCTCTTGACAATAAATGCTTACTTACAACAAAAAATGATGAGTTTTTTTTTTCTGTAATGTTTTTAATTTATTAATATAAGATTTTAGTGGGTTTAAGTATGTACTCAAATAACTTTAGATTTAGATAGATAGTTTAACAAATTTCAGAATAACTTTTGCTAGTACATCTAGAAACCACAATCATAGGCTACTCCCTTAATAGTCATTGAATAAAAATCTGTGTTGATAAAAGGCCAGATATAGTATTATGTGATTATAATACTCTGTGATATCCTTTATATTTATGTAACCACAATAAATGTTTTGTAATTGTCATGATTTAACCCCAGCTGGGAACTAAACACCATGTAGCTGCTCACTTGCACACCACACTCCTCTGCAGTGGGGTGGGGAGGAGAACGGAAAAGAAAAGTAAAACTTGTGGGTTGAGGTAAAGACACTTTAATGTGACAGAGAAGAAATAAATAATAATAATAATCATAATAACAACAACAGCAACAACAATAATAGTAGTAATAGTAACAACAATAAAAGAATATACAAAACAAGTGATGCAGAATGCAATTGCTCACCACCCACTGACTGATGCCCATCCCATCCATGAGCAGTGATCCCAGATCTCTGCCCCCCTGCCAACCCCCATTTATATACTGAGCATGATATCTATGGTGTGCATGGTATGCAATATTCCTTCAGCCAGCTTGGGTCAGTTGTCCTGTCTATGCTTCCTCTCAGCTTCTGTGGGAAGCTGAAAAAGTCCTTGACTGCTTAGCAATGACTAAAAACATTAGTGTGTTATCATCATTATTCTCATCATAAATCCAAAACATAGCATGATATCAACTGCTAGCAAGAAAATTAGCCCTATCCGAGCCAAAACCAGGACAGTAATAAGGCTAGTTAGGAATCTAACTATTTGTTTGCATGCACATTATACTATTTTACTTTCCCAATACCATGAGTAGTGTCTAAGCAGTGTGATGGTGTTGTACATGTAATTTACATTGATATTAGCTTACAATTTGAAGCCAGAAGTTATGATGTAAAACTGGATATTATCTACTATAAAGCAAGAAACTGGCTTTTAAACTTCTATATAGTCTGTGGAAGACAGCATCTTCTAATACTAAAGTTTTGCATTGCCTGCATCTGTCTTCTCAGCAAGGCAAGTAGTTATTTTCTATGAATCTGTATATTAAACATGATAGCATCCATTTAAAATGCTTCGTTGTCTTTAATTTTGAATTTTCAGTGAAGTTGGATTGGCTTCTTAAAGAAGACTAGACTGATATGCTGAAGGCACCAACAAGAAGCTCTGAAAACTAAAGTTTTTTCCTCCCATTCCTTCCCTTGTGATTACTGTACATGCTTTGTAAGTAGTAAATTTTTCTAGTTCAGATTATGCTGTAGATTCTTATTCTTGTTTTATCATTTATGTTTGTTATGCTTATTTTGAAATGTTATCATGTTGGTTTTTTTTCATTGCTTCCAAAGGGAGCTGAGCCAGATTTTTTTTCCAGCCTCCATAAATTTTTTGAGATTTAAGAAATTTCTTATTCTGCATCCAGAAAAAAGTCAGAAAGAGAACAAAAAATAGTCCAGAAGCCATTTGAGTAAGTCACATCATTGGTGAGGAAGTTTAACAGGAAAGTGTGATTACAAAAGCTCTGTTTTGCCTGATTCAAACCAGAGATTTGCATTTCAACACTAATCATGCTACAAAGGCATACTAGCCATTGATGTTGAATGTTGTGGAACAGGATATGGCCATTGCCTTTATATCAGAACAAAGACAGAAACTTGGACTTCCTGTTTATCTTGTGGCTTCCCTAAACACTGGCCCACTGCACTATAATGGTTTGGCTTTGCCAAAGAAATAAATGAGGTCCAGAACCCTTTTAAAAATCTGTGTGACATCTCCTGTCTAAACTTTAATGTGCCTTCTTTTGGCAATGCTATAAAAATAGAAACTAATCTGTTTTCTCACTACCTATATAATTGTTATTGAAGCTAGATAGGAACTCTGGATAAATCTGTAGAAATATATATGTATTCTGTTGTAATTTGTGGTATATTTTATTCTTGTACGGGTTTGGAGTAGGAGGGTTTAAGTTGCACTGTCTGAATGATGAATTACAAAAAAAGCCTGTTAAAAAAAAATTGCTGATAATGCATAACCCGCAGTGCTATAACTGTGTACCTCAAGCATACATTTTCTGATGCTTCTTTTTCTCTTAATAAATTTTACTTAGCAAAGCATTAAAATGTGTCAAGGTTTCTCAGGAGATCAGGGTAATAGATCATCTTTACAAAAGGATTTCATTTGTTAAAATATGGATCACAGGTTTTTTACTTTAGAAAATTGATCAAGTCCCAGGGCTGTGAGTGCATTTCCCCTGGGTGGGTCTTTGGTGGCCTGGGCTGACAGCCAGCTCAGGCACATGCAAGTGGTAGGCATTGTGATGCCTCAGCACAGTTCAGCCCCTCTTCTGCTTGAGGCTTGTTTTCAAATTCAAGATCTCAGCCTTGGTGTGTCTCTGGCCAACATGCCAGCTTTGCCTTGAGCCTCATCTCATATGTCTGGCCTGGCCCCCAGACTTTCCTTTCTGTCTGGAGCTTGAACCTGCCCTGCACTATGGGTGTGTAGGGTGAATACTGGGCTCTCAGCTGACCCTGACTGCTGGCTCCAGAGCTGCCCTGCTCATCTTGCTCAGCCACGGCAGGACTGTGCCCGCTACCCTAGTCCCTTCCCCACCTGCCCTGCTGTGACTGTCACCCTTCAGTCTCCTTGGCTTGCAGAGCTGCCTGGATCTGCTGCTCCTTGGTGTAGCTGTGAGGAAGTAGAAACAAGCCTGCAAGTATAGAAATGAAGAGTTGTATAGCTAGATTTTTCTCCACCCACTTATAAAACCCAAACCTACATGTAGATAGAATATGTTTATAACATCAAGATATATAAGGGGAAGAAGGTACAGTTAAGCATACCATTACATAAAATACTCCTTCTATATTTACATAGTGCTTTTCAGCACTGGATATTAAAACAATTTAAAAGTGTTGATAATCTGAAGACTGGCAAAATAAGACTTCATCAATTATGTAGTTTAGAATAAGAACTGTATTGATATTGCTTCTCCCTATTTCTGTTTGCTTCCTAATATGCATTCCTCCTACGAGTTGCACCTATATGCATTGTACTTAGTTATAAAAAATATGTATTTTGAAACAATAGTGCAAACTATGAAAGCAAAACTCGCATTACTTTCTAATAAGTTATGCAGCTGGTGAACAATACAAAAAAGTATAGTGTATTGAGAAATTTAGGGGTTTTTCCATCTCTGTTAGTAAGTTTTCTATCTTCTGTTGAATATTTTGTGAGCTTTTTGTTATTTTCTTACATAATTCTAGCTTGCTTAACTTAACTGTAAGCAGCTTTATTATGAAAATAGAAATGTGTTTTCAGGGTTTTTTGTTTTTGCAGTAATTCTATCTCACTTAACAAACAAAATTGGTGGGCTTTTGAAAAAGAGTCATCATCTAGGAGCTGGTTATCTTCCACTACTTTCTTTCTATTATATATATAAAGAGTGGTGGAGATGATATCTGTAGTCTCAGACTTGATGAAATGATGAAATGATGAAATGATCCTGGAGATTTACTAACTTGGAGCTTTGTTGTAGGCTTCTTTAAGCATGCAATCAAGAAAATAGGTAATACTTAGTTTTATGTTTTAATTTTAAATCCTCTTATCAGTTTAAAATCCAAATGTACTTACTTGAAATTGATATTTGCATAATTGAAAATCTTAATTAGAGGAAGGAGCTGTCCAAACCATGTGACATATTGTTACTATGAGTCCTATAGGAATAATTGACATATAACGCCATTCCTTGTGTTCTTGTTTAACTCAGAAGAATATTAATACTGTGATATAAATAACATTTAGAAATGCAATATCCATTTGTATTTTCTGATGAAGGTGTTATGATTCTTCTATGAAAAAGAATAAGAGATTCAGGCATTTAAACAACAAAGCTGAACAGATGCACAATGTACTGGCATCAGAAACTTGCCCCTGAAAACTATTTCCTGTGCAAATTCACTATATGATAGACAGTTTTCCCTGTTACGTAAATATTGCTGTTCTCTTTTAAACATGGTTCGGACTGTCCATGCAGAGATTTATTGCTTAGTTGGTAAGACAACTGACAGAAAGGGATACTGTGGATCATTTGACTGATAGTGAAAAGCAATGTGAGGTTAAGATGCCCATTCTTCCCTATCTCTTTTTTTTTTTCTTAAATTTACAGTCTTAGGGTCTATTAAAAAAACTGTAAGCTGTTGTGTTCATTAATTAGAAATAATCGAGAAAGAAAAGGATATGGGTGTACTTGTTAATGAAAACAGATCATGTAGCAAGGATACTCCAAGACAGATACTTTCATTAGGAATTGAGAAGTACTATTTTTTTATAAGCAGGACAGCTGAGAACTCATTTGAAATTCTGTATATAGCTCTGGTTCTCTGTGGCCATGAAGATGAACTGAACTGGAACAAGTGGAGAGAAAGACAAGCAGGATGACTAGGAAAATGGAAAACCTGTCTTATAAGTGGACACTAGGAAAAAACGAGAAGGCTAAGAAGGGAAAAAAATCTTGTCTTTAATACCCATTACCTTAATACTGTAGTAATAAACCTTATGACTTAAAAATCATACTAGAAACCTTAGGGAGTGCCACTGTAAAATGCTCTATTTTAAACATCATCTATCCGCAATAATATTTTAGATCTTCTACAGTCAAGGGGTTGGGTTTTTTTTCTATTCCACGTCTGGTTAAAATGTAATATTTGATAATAATGTTGCTGAAATATACTGTATCTAGATATTTTCTCTGTTTCTTAAGTCCTCTTTACAATCTTGTTTTGAAAAGAAAAATAAAAGGTAAAACTATTGGAATGCAAGCCTGGGTATATTATTTAAGATTTTCTGTAACTGGTGGTCAAAGACCAGCATTATGAGAAAAAAACCTTAATTTCACTAAAAGCTCTCTACATCCTCTATCTGCCTCAGCTTATCAACATTAGTTATTCAGATGCAAATCTACATTTCAAGCATTAAAGTTTCATTGTCCTTTGTTTTAAAAGCATTGGATAAAATTAAACTTTTCTAGAGATACACAGTGTTAGGAATGTCACAATCCAAATCAAGGGCAGTCAGTTGTTATGAGTCAATTTCTTTACCAGACGTTACTGTCTAATTAGTAGTATAGCAGTGACTCAAAATTTTCACTAACTCCCAAAACCAGGTTTAAAGTGGTTTAGATTTTCAGGAATGGAAAGTCTTTTTCCACAAATATTTTACCTATTATCTTGCCAATTCTTAGACTGTAGCTTTCATTTACATTAAAGAACATCATAGATTTTTTTTTTAGTGAGTAATATATCAGTACTTAGCAACATTGTTAAAGTCAGGCCAAATCTGGAACTCAGGGGAGTCCTTCTCCCCAGTCTGTTTGCTGCTGTTCCCCTTTGGATGTCTGGAGAGCAGCAAGTCTGAGCACGTGCTTGAAAATATAAATACACACGCACACAATGCACAGAGGTCCAGCTACACAGACTGACACAGACAGAGAGCAGTGCTCTTCCTGGCACCCACATAAACCCCAGCATCACTCACAAAGACACGAACAACACAGCCAAATCCTGCTTCTTTTCTTCAGCTTATCAGGGCAAGAGTTCCTTAGTTAGCACTCCCCCCACCTCTAAAACTCTCAAGATCCACTGACACATGCATTTCTGCAGACCCTCAAACCCTGGCGAGTCTGTCTCAATCACATCTGCCCAGAGTCCTTGTCCTTGCCTTGAGCTCTGTTTGTCCAGCCTTCAGTCCTGGCCCTGGCTTTTTCCAGACTCTTGTCTTTAACTTGCTAGCCAGTTCAGTTTAAGGATAAGTATCGAATCATACACACAAACTCGTACATGCACGCACACATGCACACACATACACAGAACAGAACTGGTTGAACTTCTTCAAGTCTGTGCTGTTCTGTTTTCTTCAAAGACCCAACTGCTACTGACTTAAGAGTTCTGGTCTTTGCTATTTTCTCAAAAATCCACTCTTCCTTATGGTTTGTGTATCTGTGTTTTTAATTTATTATTGTACTTTTTTCTTGGTTTTGCCTTTATTGTGAATAGCTGTCACAAAGACACCCTTGTAAACCATACTTTCACAAATATATCAGTAGATATTTATCTTAGCTTGAAAGTACTCATCATAGCCAAATCAGTTTCAGGATGATTTTAGAGAGCAGTGCTACATGAGACTCTCATAGGATGCAGTTACATGTTTTTATCTGTTGAAAAAGGGTGAAAACTGAAACTTGGAAGCCAAATGGCTGTTAGAGAAGACAGAATAATTTCTGTATCCCTGAGGACTGGTTCAACTAATGACTTCTTTTAAAAAAATAAACCCTGTCAGAAAGAAGCAGCTGGTTGCTAGGGATTCAATTTAAAAGTATTACAAAATAATTAATATTTTAGACTGACCAGCAGATTTTGGACACCCTGTTCTTGTTGGTAGTTATACAAGAGATAAAGGACTGTACATAGTGATGATCATATGGAAAAGCTAGTAAGCTAATACTCTATTAAGAGGTTGGTCTTGTTTATTTCCCAGAGAAAGACTTTGAATTTCCTGCACAAAAAAACCCAACTGCTTTAGTCTAACAAAAGATTTTGCTAAATAACTTGCAAAATCAGTGAGTACTTGTACATCTTATGCTGTAACACATGCTTATTCTTAAGTGGCATTTTTATATTAACGTCATGAAGTACTCTTACTACTTGTCTGAAAAGATATGTTGTTACTAAATGGAAAAAGCAGTTTTGCTTTCTTCAGTGTATCAACAATTGGATTTGCAAATTCTTGTTTTGATAAAAGACTAGAAGGCACATAGCCAAGCTAAAGTCTTCTTATGTATGTAAAGCTGTTCTATGTAATGACATTCATCTTCTTGGATTTCCTATACATAGTCATAAGTGAAATTTTGCAAGTCAATCTGCAAGGTTTTTCCTCAGAGGTTAGCAGGGACAGAATTTCACCGAGGAATCATCACATGTTTTAAAATTATCCTCAGCCCCGAGATTTGATTTTTTTTTTTCCCCTCCAGTACTATGAACTGGCTTCTTTATTTTAAGCAGGTCAGTTGTTGTGATCAGTCACATAAATGAAAACAACTTTGTGATTCATTAAGTCAACTAAAAGTGAAGGTACAAGAGAAGAACTGAAAGACTTCTCCAAACAAGTTAGAAAGTTGCAAAGGTTTCATGGTGATGTAACTTTAAACGATTGAATCAGGATTGAAGAAAAACTTCTATTTGTGTTTTAACTGAGTTTATATCAATTAGCATAATGATTTGGAACTTAGTTTAAGTTAAAAGAAAATAAACAACTTTTCATTTTCAATAAATACTGGTGCAAATGTCAAATAAGCAAAGCTTGGTAAACTAACCTTAGTTTTTCTGTTGTCCTTTGTCTTTGACTTTGTTTTCTGTCCTTCCTACAACCTACTGTTTCAATCACAAACTTCAGGTAACTCTCAGTCCCTTAACTCAGATGTCCCCTTCTGTATTTATCCAGTTTCTTCATCCTTCTTACCCAGTTTCATTGTCCTTGTCTTATCTGCCTTACATCATCCTTGTCTAGTCTTTGGAATTACTGGTACTAAAGTAACTGAGAATCTGCTTCAATAATCTGCAATATTGTTTCAATGAATAATTATAATCCTTTAAGTGATGGGTTTGCTTGTCTGTGTTTTTAATATAATGACATTTCCTTACCTAATCTTGTCAATTGATATGAATCCTTTGCGCTGTTGGTGGCACTAGTTGGGTCTCACAATCTCAGTCACAATCCCATTTGAAGTTCTTGGGCTGTGTAGGCTTATACAAAATCTTACTTCCCAATGAAGTTGATCATTAGTGAGGGGTTGCATAATGAAATCTCAACTTGTTTTGTGGAATAACTAATAAAACAAATAGTTTGAAGGCAAATAATTTATTCAAATGTGGCTTACATAGATTTGTCTATTGATAGTGTTTGAATTTATTTATTTAGTGCTAAAGCATAAACTATCTCTTTCATAACTGAAGAATCCACGTAAGTGGCAAATACCAATGAATAGACACGGGAGAGAAAGAGCGACTGAGAATTATGCTCTACGGTTTTATGAGACATAACACTGATTGAAGCTTCGCTATGGTTAGAACATGATAGAACTCTCCAATGAACTTGATGATGTCTAGTAAAAACTGACTTTACCCAGAAAAAAATGCTGTAAGAATACCACCAAAGAGTTTCTGGAGAAGAAAGCAAAACAAAATCTTTTGCATTCTACAGAGTTGTAAGTAGGAGTCTACCTGCAAATTTTCAAAGTTTGCATGAACATGAGAACCAGCACTTGAACCCTTACAAACTTAAATGACATCAAAGGAAGCAAAGAAAACAATAGGAGGAGATAGAAGAATCAGGAAGACAAAAGAAAGAGTAAGAAGGGAAGAAGGAAAGAGATGGAATAAGCTGAAAGTAATGTATAGGCTTTTGTAATGATTGGGGAACAAACTTCAGTTATCAAATAGGGTGCTAATGAGAGACAGACAGACTCAGTAATAACATTGCCAGAAAATACGATGCTACTGCTGACAGAACTTGCAGTTTTCATAAGCTTTCAATATTGCCTCTTGTCTACAAGTAGGGAGGTTAATTGGAGTTTTTTTCTCCCCTGATTCTAGTGAGACCTGTTAACCATGTAACACTCAATATATTTGCAGCTATAGGTCTCTGTATGACCTTTCTTTTTTTTCCATTTTTTTTTCACAAAATATAGGTAGGATAATATGTAACATTAAACTGTTGAATTTTCTCTTTATAATTTTATGTTTGACACAGTAGCATCGTGAAAAACATTGCTATATCTTAATATGCCAATGTACTTATTTGTACAACTTGCACAATGTTATATTCTTCAAGAGGACAAAGAGGCAACATGAGATTTACCATGAAATGTTTATGTTCAAAGTAAAAGTATGATCACATTTACTGCAATTTTGAACCTACAGTCTCATAGGCTTAGATTACACTACTTTTTAAACATTCTGAATTGTTGATAGTGAAAGTTGTTTTATCAGCAGTGTTACTGAGGGTTTGCAGTGATAAATGCATGCATGTTCCACATAGAATAAGATAACCTGAAGGCCTTGAATTTGCAGACTAAACCAGCTCTAACTTTCCAGAGAAGAATGGATTATACCTTAGTCTCAACGGTGTGGATGTTTTCCCACTTGCATTAACACTAGATTTTCTCAGATTGCTTTCTCATTGTGCAAAAATCTTTATTCTTATTATCTGTTTGGACCATATATAGCAGGAAAGATTCTTGGTCCATGACTTCAAGTCATGTAGCTGCTGCTAGAATATAGTAAATGAAGCAACACCAAGTGGCAAAAACTCTGAACCAACCTCCAACTAACTGGAGCATGTCCAAAGATCAACAAAGCTGGTGAGGGGTCTAGAACACAAGTCTTATGAGGAGCGGCTGAGGGAACTGGGATTGTTTAGTTTGGAGAAAAGTAGGCTGAGGGGAGACCTTATCGCTTTGTACAAGTATCTGAAAGGATATTATAGAGAGGTCTATGTCAGTCTCTTCTCCCAAGTAACAAGAAATAGGACAAGAGGAAACAGCCTCTTGCACCAGGGGAAGTTTAGGATGGATATTAGGAAAAAATTCCTCACTGAAAGTGTTATCAAGCATTGGAACAGGCTGCCCAGGGAAGTGGTTGAATCATCATCCCTGAAGGTATTTAAAAGATGGGAGACGTGGCACTTAGGGACGTGGTTTATTGGTGGTTTTTGCAGTGTTAGGTTAATGGTTGAACTCAGTGATCTTAAAGGTCCCTTCCAACCCAGGTAATTCTATGATTCTATTGTTTATTCAAACAAAATCCTTTAAAGTAATTTATTCTTATATGTGTTTTAGTTCTCATGTTGTTAGAAGAAATCATATCTGGCCACTCACTCAAAAGATGCGTGCAGTTGGTACAAGCTTTAATCTAATTACTTTAATGGCTCTTTTCCTCCAAGATATTAAGCAAAATAAATTCAACTAAAACCTTCAAACAAAACAAAAGAAAACATCTTGTTTGACAAAAATCTCTAAGTACTACTACAACCAAAAGATTTTATGAAAATAGTGTAGGAAATCATGTCATGGAGCAGGGAATGTTTCTTTTGCCTGGACTAGTAGGCAGTTAATGAGATAATACATATTCATTTTCACCTAGACAGGAAAACAGCCACATATGCCTACAGAAAAAAAAAAACCAACCACAAACAATTAAGAAACTGATCACGTGAAGAAGCAGATAGACATTATATCCATTCTCACATATTTCTGATCATTTCTCAAAACACATAATTTCTAGCTAACTTATCAAGCCAATTCTAGAACTGCTAATGAAAAAACGCACACACAAGAATACTCTGTAATATNAAAAAAAAAACCAAAACCAAAACCAAAACCAACAACCAAAAAAACCCCAAACAAACCAAAGCACTTCACTTCATAACAAGTTCATAGCTGTATAAATAATTTACACTCTGTTAATTTGCCTCAGTGGTAGTGTCCTTTTGCAGTTATTTCTGTGAGGGCTCAGTCTTTCATTTGAGTTTACACAAGAATACCTTTTTTATTTAAAAGAACATAGTAAAAGAATCATGTACTAATGTAAAGCACATCACAGCAGCAAAACAAAGCCTGCAACGTGTAGTGTGCATGCCAGTAATGAGGAGAATCTATTCATTCAGCTCGCAGTATTTTGATATTGTTGCTGTAGAAGCTGATGAAGCCCTTCTGACCAATCTTTTAATCTTGAAGATGTTGATATTCTAGTCAGTTGTTTCAGACCATGTATAAAACATCTTTTCATCTGCCCTATGCTACAATGATCCTCACCAGATTCTTTCAAAAGGAAAGCAATTCTTTCATTGCCACCCTCCTCTCTTTTTCTGGTACACATAAAGGATGTAAGTTTACACCTACAAGTTTCCAACAACAAAGCTGGATTTCCTCTGTGATATTTTGAGCACAAGTAACTGTTTCTTCTCCATAGTCGATATGATATCCTTTATGACCAGCAAACCTTTGTCTCACTTCTTCCTTCTAACATGCTTCTCATGATTTATATACACATATCACCATGAAATCTTAAAGTTAAGGGAGGTTTTTCACCTATGCCACTGAATGACTAAAACTGTATGCTAATAAAATAACAAATAGCATTAGAAAATTAAATATGACTAATTAATCCTGGGATTTTAGCACAGTTAACTAAGCCTAATGATATTTCTGATATAAGAGGGTAATTGACTTACAAATATTTATTTTTTATTACTTTAAAGTTATAAGTGCATTATTTTAGCATTCACATTCTGAAGATTGGAACTGAAAGCTCAACTAATTGTCAGTAAAATGCATCTTTTTTCTCTCTCAATTAATTGCTAAAAATATGGAGAATATTTGTATCAGTCAAGGAAAGTAAAGAATGATGCGGTATTAATACCATGCCGCTTATGGAAGGAAAAGAAGTAAATAGCTGCAGTTAGGAAATGGAAAACTGAACCTGATTGCTAAGAAAATTCCAGCTAGGAAGGTCTACATGTGGAAAAATGTCTCAGGAGAAGCAGTAAAATCCAGTCAATTAAGGTACATAAGACTAGAATCTCTAAACAAAGTGCTTGAACATATGTTGAGGGAAACCTTACTGAAGGAAATATGACAAGGATCTGTTTTACATGTTTCTGAATTGACTCATATCACTTAAATAAATATTGGTACTTTGCTTTATTGCCAAATTCTGTATGGTAATTAGAAAAAGGATCAGCAGCAGTGGCTACATGGTAGATGGCAGAGCTGAGCGTATAACTCGTTTCTTTGTCTAGCACATACAGATAATGTGTAAGTAGCAGGAACTGCTATTGTTTTTTAAACAAGTTTCAACACATATATTTCATAGTCATACTCAGTTATTTGGATTGAATTAATTTGCAGGTAAAATAGCTTGTCCATTACTCTCATTCTTTTCTTTTCACTATTTAAAATATTGCTAGAACATTAGGCTCAGCTCTGCTGGGTCTTTCTCACCAGAGAGCTGCTTCTGTTCCAGGAATCTGGGAGCTTTATTAAGGGATTCCTTTCATGTGTTATTCATTATGCATCTAGCATGCAAAAACTAAGTTTTATGTCATTTAACTTAGGCCATCTGAAAGCCAAATTTTCAAGGCTCCATTTCACAGAATCAAAGAATGGCTTGGGTTGGAAGGAACTTTTAAAAACCATCTAGTCCAAACCCCCTGCAAGGAACATTTTTCTCTAGATCAGGTTCCTTGTATCCAATGTATTAAATCTACCCTCTTTCAGTTTAAAACTGTTACACCTTGTCCTGTCAATACAGGCTTTGATAAAACATCTTTCGCCGTCTTACTTATAAGCCCCCTTTATATGTTGAAATGCTGCAATAAGGTCTCCTGGAAACCTCTCCAGGCTGAAAAAAAAACAATTCTCTCAGCCTTTCTTTACAGGAGAGGTGTTCCAGCCCTCTGACCATTTTTGTGGACCTCCTCTGGGCCTGCTCTATAAGGTCCATGTCTTTCTTGTGCTGGGGACCCCAGAACTGGATGCAGTACTCCAGGTGGGGTCTTATGAGAGCACAGGAGGAGAATCACCTTCCTTGACCTGCTGGCTGCACTTCTTTTTATGCAGCCCAAGATACGATTGGCCTTCTGGGCTGCAAGAGGATATAGATGACTCATGTCCAATTTTTCAAACCATGACAACCTGTATCCCCAAGTCCTTCTCCACAGCGCTGCTCTCAATCCATTCATTCTCCAGTCTGTATTGATACTGGGGATTGCCTCCACCCAGGTGCAGGATCTTGCACTTGACCTTGTTGAACTTGATGAGGTTCACATTGGCACAGTTCTCAAACCTGTCAAGGTCCCTGTGGGTGGCATCCCCTCTAGTGAATTGGGAGCACCACTCATCTTGATGTCATGCACAGACTTGCTGAGGTGCACTCAGTCCCCACCATCTATGTCACTGATGAAGATTTTGAACAATACCAGTCCCAATATGGATCCCTGAGCAAAACCACTTGTTACTGATTTTCATTTGGACACTGAGCCATTGACTGTAACTCTTTGGATGCAGCCATCCAGCCAATTCATTATCCATCTAATAGTCCTTCCATCAAATTCATATCTCTCAAATTTAGAGACAAAGATGTTGTAGGCAACCATATCAAAGGCCTTGCAGATGTCTAGGTAGATAACACCCATAGATCTTCCTTTGTCCAGTCACTCCATCATAGAAAGCCACTAAATTAGTCAGGCACATTTTTTGCTTGGTGAAGCCATGTTGCTTCTTTCTAATCAAATCCCTGTCTTCCATATGCCTTGACAAAGCTTACAGGAGGATCTTCTCCATGATCTTACTTGGCACAGAGGTGAGGCTGACTGTTCAGTAGTTCACAGAGTACTCTTCTCACCCTTTTTAAAAATGAGTGTGACGTTTCCTATTTTCCAGTTGCTGGGGACTTTGCTTGATTGCCTTAACTTTTCATATATGATGGAGAGCAGCTTAGCAACTACATCTATGAGTTTGCATCAGTTTGCATCTCATTGGGTCCCATGGCCTTGTGTACATTCAGTTTCCTCAGATGGTCTTGAGCCTGATCTCCTATGATAGGTCAGACTTCATTCTCCTTGTTTCTGCCTTGAGATTCAGGGACTTGAAAGATCACAGTTTCATAGAATAACAGAATGGTTGGCATTGGAAGGGAAATTAAAGATCATCTAGTTCCAGCTCCCCTGCCATGGGCAGGTACACCTTGCAGCAGACCAGGTTGCTCAAAACCCCATCCAACCTGGCCTTGAACACTTCCAGGAATGGGGCGTCCACAACTTCTCTGGGAATCCTATTCCAGTGTCTCACCACCTTCACAGGAAAGAATTTCTTCCTAATATCTGATCTAAATCTACCCTTTTTCAGTTTAAAACTATTACCCCTCATCCTGATAAAGAGTCCCTCCCCATCTTTCCTGCATGAATCCCTTTAAGTACTGTAAGGCTGCTATAGGGTCCCCTTGTAGTCTTCTCTTCTCCAGGCTGAACAACCCCAACTCTCCCAGCCTATCTTCATACAAGAGGTGCTCTGGCTCTCCAGTCATCTTAGTGGCCCTCCTCTGGACTCAATCCAACAGATCACGAAATCACGGAATTTTCAGAGTTGGAAGGGACCTCTAGAGATCATCTAGTCCAACTCCCTGCCAAAGCAGGATTGCCTAAAGCACATTACTCAGGACTGAATCCAGGCGGGTCTTGAAAATCTCCAGAGAAGGGGACTCCACAACCTCCCTGGGCAGCCTGTGCCAGTGCTCTGTCACCCTAACCGTGAAGAAGTTTTTCCGTGTATTTGAACAGAACTTCCTAGGTTCCAACTTGTGCCCATTGCCCCTCGTCCTGTCACTGGGAACCACCGAGAAGAATCTGGCTCCATCCTCCTTCAACCCACCCTTTAGATACTTGTACACAGTAATAAGGTCTCTCCTAAGCCTTCTCTTCTCCAGGCTAAAGAGTCCCAGCTCTCTCAGCCTTTCCTCATAAGGGAGATGCTCCAATCCCTCAGTCATCTTAGTTGCCCTACGCTGGACTCTCTCCAGCAGTTCCCTGTCTGTCTTGAACTGGGGAGCCCAGAACCGGACACAGTATTCCAGTTGTGGCCTCACCAGTGCAGAGCAGACAAGGAGAATGACCTCCCTCGACCTACTGGTCACACTCTTCCCTATGCAGCCCAAGATTCTATTGGCCTTTTTGGCGACACGGGCACATTGCTGGGTCATGGATAATTTACTATCTACCAGGACCCCCAGATCCTTCTCCTCAGAACTACTTCCCAGCAAGTCCACCCCTAACCTATACTGGTGCCTAGCATTCTTCCTCCCCAGGTGCAGGACCTTGCACTTGCTCTTGTTGAACCTCATTAGGTTCTTCTCTGCCCAGCTCTCCAGCTTGTCCAGGTCACACTGGATGGCAGCATGGCCCTCTGGAGTGTCAGCCACCCCTCCCAGTTTGGTATCATCAGCGATCTTGCTGAGGATGCACTCTGTCCCCTCATCCAGGTCATTGATGAATATATTGAACAAAATTGGACCAAGTGTTGACCCCTGGGGGACACCGCTGGTTACAGGCCTCCAACTAGACTCTGTGCTGCTGATCACAACCATCTGAGTTCTGTCACACAACCAGCTCTCGATCCACCTCGCTGTCACTTCATCCAGCCCACACTTCCTCAGCTTCATGATCCATGTCTTTCTTATGTTGGGGGCCTTAGAGATGGACGCTGTACACCAGGTGGGGTCTCACCAGAGTGGAGTAGAGGGGCAGAATCACCTCCCCTGGCCTGCTGGCCACGCTTCTTTTGGTGCCACCTAGGATGCAGCTGGCTTTCTGGGCTGCAAGCACACATGGCTGGCTCACGTTGAGCTTCTCATCCACCAACACCACCAAGTCCCTTTGCTCAGGGTTGCTCTCACTCCATTTTCTGCCCAGCCTGTATTTGTGTATGGGATTGCCCTGACCCATGTGCAGGACATTGCACTTGGCCTTGTTGAACTTCATGAGGTTTGCACGGGTCCACCTCTCCAGCCTGTCAAGGTCCCTCTGGAGGGCATGTCTTCCCTCCAGCATGTCAGCCACACCACACAGCTTGGTGTCGTTGGCAAATTTGCTGAGAGCACACTAAATCCCATTGTACATGTCACCAACAAAGATGTTAAATAGCACTGGTCCCGGTACTGATCCCTGAGGATCTCCACTCATTACTGGTCTCCACTTGGACATCGAGCCATGAAGTGCAACTCTTTGAGGGTGACCATCCAGCCAATTCCTTATCCACTGAGTGGTGCATCTGTCAAATCTATGTCTCTCCAATTTGGAGACAAGGATGTTGTGTGAGTGTGTCAAATGCTGCACAGTTGTGCGGATGTGTCAAACACTTTGCACAAGTCCAGGTAGATGATGTCAGTTGCTCTTCCTTTGTCCACCGATGCTGTAACCCACTTGTAGAAGGCCACCAAATTTGTCAGGCACGATTTGCCCTTAGTGAAGCCATGTTGGCTATCACCAATCACCTCTTTATTTTCCAAATGCCTTAGTGTAGTTTCTAGAAGAATCTGTTCCATGATCTTGCTGGGCACAGAGGTGAGACTGACTGGCCTGTAGTTCCCTGGGTCTTCCTTTTTCCCCTTTTCAAAAATGGGGTTTATGTTTCCCCTTTTCCAGTCAGTGGGAACTTCACTGGACTGCCCTGACTTCTCAAATATGATGGATAGTGGCCTAGCAATTTCATGTGCCAGTTCCCTCAGAATCCATGGATCCATATTATCAGGTCCCACGGATTTGTGCACCTCCAGGTTCCTCAGATGGTCTCAAACCTGATCTTTTCCTACAGTGGGTGGTTTTTCATTCTCCCACTCCATACCTTTGGCTTCTGAGACTTGGGCAGTGTGGCTAGAGCACTTGCCCGTGAAGACTGAGGCAAAAAATCATTCAGTACTACAGCCTTCTCCATGCCCTGAGTTACCAGGTCTATTTCTTTTTGGAGAGGACCCACATTTTCCCTGGTCTTTCTTTTATCACCAACATAACTATAGAAGCTTTTCTTGTTGCCCTTGATATTCCTGGCCAGATTTAATTCTATCAGGGCTTTAGCTTGCCTAACCTGATCCCTGGATGCTCAAACAATTTATTTGTATTCCTCCCAGGCTACCTGTGCTTGCTTCCACCCTCTGTAGGCTTCCTTTTCCAGTTTGAGTTTCTCCTTGTTCATCCATGCAAGCCTCCTGGTGTTTTTACCTGACTTGCTCTTTGTTGGGATGCGTTGCTCCTGAGCTTGGAGGAGGTGATCCTTGAATATTAACCAGCTTTCTTGGGCCCCTCTTCCCTCCAAGGCTTTATGCCATGCTACTCTACCAAGCAGAACCCTGAAGAGGCCAAAGTCTGCTCTCCTGAAGTTCAAGGTAGTGAGCTTCCTGTGCTCCCTCCTCACTACCCTAAGGATCTTGAACTCTACCATTTCATGGTCACTACAGCCAAGGTTGCCCTTGAGCTTGACATTCCCCACTAGCCCCACCTTGTTGCTGAGAACAAGGTCCAGCATGGCACCTCTCCTCACTGGTTCCTCTATCACTTGGAGAAGGAAGTGACATCAACATTTTCCAGGAACCTCTTGGATTGCTTGTGCCTTGCTGTGATGTCCCTCCAATAGATATTGGGGTGGTTGAAGACCCCCCTGAGGACCAGGGCTTGTGAACATGATGCTGCTCCTATCTGTCTGTAGAGGGCTTCATCTGCTTGGTCTTCCTAGTCAGGTGGCCTGTAGCACAACCCCCACTATAACGTCTCCTGTCCCTGTCCTCCCTTTAATCCTGACCCATAAACTCTGGGTTGGCTCCTCATCCATACCCAAGCAGAGGTCCATGCACTCCAGGTGGTCATTGACATAGAGGGTGACACCACCTCCCCGTCTCCCTTGCCTGTCCTTCCTGAAGAGCCTGTACCCTTCTATTCCAACACTCCTGTCACAAGAGCCATCCCACCATGTCTTTGTGATGCTGACTAGATCACAGCCTTGCAAGTGTGTGCACGTCTCTAACTCCTCTTGTTTGTTCCCCATGCTACGTGCATTTGCATGGAGACATTTAAGTTGGGCACCTGATGAAGCTGACTTACTGGCTGGAGTGGCTGGTATTCCTTTGTGCTACCCTCCAGGTGCTCTCCTGTTACCCGCAACCCTTCTCCAGGTTCTGGGCATCTATTACTGTTATTGGCATCAAACTGATAGGAGTGGGATGGATTGAGGTTCCCCTCCCCTGGCAGCTTTAGTTTAAAGCCCTCTTCACCAGCTTGGCAAGCCTATGATTGAAGATGCTCTCCCTCTTCTTTGAAAAGTGGACCCCATCAGCCCCCAGTAGGCTTGATTTCTCAAAGAGAGTCTCATGGTCTAAGCAGCCAAATCCCTGGCTGTAGCACCAGCCCTTTAGCTATTTGTTGACTTGCCAGCTTCAACTGGTCTTTTCATACCCCTTCCCTTTGACCAGGAGGATTGATGAACAAACTGCAGAGTCCTTTACCACCACTCCCAGGTCTCTGTAATCCTTCTTGATACTCCTCAGACTGCTCCTGCTGGTATCACTGATGCTTACGTGAAACAATGGCAGCAGATAATAGTCAGTGGTGTATACAAGGCTTGGTAGTGTCTTGATGATATCCCTGATATGAGCCCCCAGTAAGCAGCACATCTCCCTAGAGAATGCATCAGATTGGCAAATGGCTGCCTCCGTACCCTTCAGAAGAGAGTCAGCTACTACTATAACCTGTCACTTTTTCTTACTTTCACTGGTTATTATACAGGGAGAGATCAGACTGTCTCAGCTCCATCATCTCTCCTGGTGTGACTGGTCTCACCTCTTCAGTATGCAGAGTAGTGAAGTGGTTCTGCAAGGGCACCTCAGACTCTGGGGGAAGCCTCTTCCTCCTTCTGGTCCTTGCTATTGCAAACTTCCATTCTTCTGCATTACGAAGATATGGGAAGAGCAATTGTCAGTGAAAACTGAGACAAAAAAAAAAATAATTAGTACCTCAGCCTTCTCCATGTCAGTTGTCATCATATTCCCTGTCTCATTTTCCGGGGGGTCACAAATTCTTTTGTCTTCCTTTTCTGATTAACAGCTGCAAGAGCTCGTATTATTCTTTACATTCCTAGGAATGTGGAAAAGATAGGCTTCTCCATAGGATGAGATATTTTTCCTGGTTTACACAATTATTTTGTCATAAACTACTGAAGAAAAATTTCTGGTGAGCTTAGATTTGACTCCCAGTTTAGACCCTCAAACTAAGAGCTGTTTTTTCTTTCTGCCTGTCAAGGTCCCTGAATGACAGCACAACCATCTAGTGTATCAACCACTCCTATTTATATTGTCTCCAAACTTGCTGAGGGTGCTCTCTTTCCCATTGTTCAGATCATTAACAAGCATGTTAAACAATATTGGCCCCAGTGTTGACCCCATGAGGTACACTGCTAGCAACTGACCTCCAGCTGGACTTTGTAACGCTGATCACAACCTTTTGAAGCCTGACAGTTCACCCAGTTTTCTGTCCACCTCTCTGTCTCCTTATCTAGCCCTTACCTCATCAGCTTGTCTATGAGGATGTTATGGGAGACAGAAACACAGAACCATCCACTGTTCTCTTCTCATCCATCAAACCAGTCATCTTGCAGTAAGATATCTGGCTGGATAAGCACAATTTCGCCTTTGTAAATCCTGATGACTTTCTTGTGTTTAATGTGTTTGAAAATGGTTTCCAGGAAGAAACTCCACCACCTTCCCCGGCATTGATGTGAGTCTGACCAACTTGTAGTTCCCCAAACCCTCCTCCTCCCTGCCCTTCTTGAAGATAGGAGTGATATTTGGTTCACTCCACCTATGGACAGCATGCATAGAAAAAGAGTAAGTATGCCAATCTCTACCTTATGCAGTCCTCTAACACTATTAAAACAAATCTCAAGTCCTGAAACATCTCCAAGTGGTACAAAGCATCCTGGCCTTGTAGTCATGCTACTAAAAATCCCAGTGCAGTGTCCATTACACTGCCCTCACGTTACATTTAGAAACACCAAATGAAGAAAAACCACCAAAGAAAAAAAAAATATTTCAGAACCAGAGAGTTTCACTAAATTCCAGGGGTGGAAAAAAAACTTGTGCTCTGCTCTGGATGCTTCTAACAGTATAGCCACAGCTTCATATTAATATTAACAGAAACTCTCTCATGGCAACTGAATCAGATGAGCATAAATTAAAGCAGTCCTGAATTTCTCTGATAATTCTTAATAGCAAAGCTCAGGGTTTTTTTTATTTCCAATTAAAATAATCTATGCATTAAGATCGGACACATGCTGCAAGTTTTGTTAGTAAGACATTACCTATTGAGACAACTTCTCAGAAAATTCAGTGTATTTTCTGTCACTTGAAGCCTATAAGACTTTCCTGAAGGTATGGAATGTCCTCATTGAATGTATTTGATGAGGAAAGTATTCGATGTGAATTTTTGGTTTATGTTATGCATAAGACTGGATTATATGATCATAATAAACTTTTCATAATAAATTTTATTATTTTAATTATTTTAAATAATACTTAAGGAAATTGCCCAGAAAATGTTGAAGCATTTTGGCTGAACTCTTGGAAATATATAACAATGCTTATCTACAGTTATTTAAATTCTCCAGCTGTAGTAAACGTAAGTTTGCCATAAAGTTATTTGTCGCCCTCCACGGTCCAGGGCAACAGCTGTCCCTTTTTTCCACTAAAACTTTCCAGTTATTCCTGATAATTTTTTTCTCTGGAGTTTCATGATGATCTAACAATCTTCAACAGTTACTTCCTAAAATGAATCAGTTATTGCAGAATTTAGGTATCAATTTTAAACTAAAATAATGTGGGTCAGATTTCCCCAGTTAACTTTTTAATATCTCAGTTCAAAACATGATTTTTGTAATGGTATTGTAAGTTATAGGGATGGAGGAGAAGGCATAATTCCAAGCTGTTTTGCCTAGCCCCAATTTTCAGTAATAGCCTTGCTTAAAATTTCCTGCTCTCTGAAAAACTAATAAATGCCTGAATCAGACATAAGGCCTGATGAGCGCAGCTCTTTTCTAGTAGAATGTAATAGCAAGAGTCCTCAGCTTTTCGTCCTGTTCAGAGATGTTATTAGTCTTAACTCAATTATTAGCATGTCTAAAAAATATAATTGCTAGACCTGTCATTAACAACAATAATAATAATAACAACAATAATAATCACCACCACCACAACAACAGCAACAATGACATATATGTTTACTAGCATTATAGTGTGAAAGTAATTTGAGAGTAGTACTTGGTTCAATAAAAGTTGTATAGAGACTAATAAACACCTTTGGCCTCAAAATTTATTGTTCTAGAATATGGTTATTGCCTCGTAAACAAGAAACACCCTCAAATTATGATAATAAACTCTGTCACTTACCATGAGTAGAATGATAAAACCTCTAGACTACTTCAAAGTAAAATGAAGCATAAATTCATTCCTTTTGTGGTTTGGCTTGTGCTTTTTGTATTTCTAAACAGAAAAATCTGTGCACCAACCACCAATTTATTGGAGCATTGCTAATTTGCATATCTAATTTCAAGCTGCACTAATTGCCTTTGAAAATGCCAAGCTTGTTTATTAGTCATTTCTTATTTTCCTGAAGGAAGAGTCTATTTACACAGGAGCATTCTCCATAACTGAAAAATCATTATCCTGGGACCTAAGGAAAAAAATAAACCAACATTTAAAATGTATCATGGCAAGGTACAGCTTTTTTTGTCTTATATAATGAAATTTTACAATTAAGTTAGCAGATACCTCCAGGCATTTTGAACTGGGGTGTTATTTCTATTAAGTTTTTCATCTCCTTTAAGTATAATAACTGAATATTTGGATTGCTATGGAAGCTGTAAATAAATATTTTGCTTTCTATTTTTTTTTACACGTGTCGCATTTAGTGGTATGGTTCCAGACAAAAAGTGTTATGAAGTTTAATTCGTGTGTACTTATTTCTTTTGAAAATAAACAGTATAACCACTAAGATGTCTCAGTCATTAAAAGAATTTCCATAATTACCCTCTGTGGTTAAACAGAATTACTTCAGTTATTTACCTCCTAAAACGCCCAACCATAATAAAATTAGTTTTACTATTCCTACAATAGAAATAATTTAATGTTTAATGTTTAATTTTATCTGTGATAAGAAGATATAAACTGCTAAATTTAATACTGCTGTTACTATATTAGACTCTAATATGTAAATAGAAACCACTGTGAAAATAGGGAAGTAAAACATTTAATAGACAATATTATTCTTTCTAATCAAATTTGAATAAATGCAATAATAATATTTTAGGGGAATCTACAGAGCTTAATCCTACAACCATACTTTTCCATGGAAAATTTGAAAATTCTCTTTCTAATTTTTATAAGATCATAAAATAAAAAATTCTGTTCAGGTTTTTAAAACTGTGAACATCAGAAAGGAAAATGAGGACAGTTTTTGTAGAGGTTTTTGATATTTAGCTTTATAGAAAATTCAGAGCACATACAGAATCCCATCCTTATTCATCAGTGTTAACTATTTGGTGCGTGGTAAATTAACAAGTATATTTTACAAATGGTTGTGCAAACAATTGGTTTGAGCTGTTTTTTTTTTCTTCCTTATTCTTAAAGCAGGACATTCATTCTTTTTCCTTTTCCCATTCCCATTTTTATAAGAAAAAGAAAGAACAAAAGGAAATAGAAAGGAAAAAAGAAAGAAAGAAGAAAAGTAAACAAGTGAACTCAAGACCATTTCTTTCTTTTATAACATGAAGTTTACACAGTTAAGAACTCAAATTCAAAGAACAAAAGTTAGGTTTCAGCTACACAACAGATAGTTGAAGTAAGAAGTATGAAAAAAGTACAGCAGATGCACCTGTTATCAAAAGACAAATATGCAAATGTCCTGATTTAAGAATGCAAGCAACCTTAATATTTAATTTAAACTTATTCTTTGTTTATACGTAAGAAATATAAGGGGTAGCATTAAAATTTCATTGTTCATGAATTTATGGTGATTGTGATATCAAAGTCAATCCTTTGCTTTGTGATACCAAGGTCACAAGAATTCATGGAGATATGTTATGTGAGTTAATGAAAGGTAATCTTAATATTATCCAGTTCATTTGTCTTCATGTAAAACCATAAAAATGAATGATAGAAAAGGTACAAAAAGTACCCTAGAGATGACTAATGTATACTGTCATTTGGCAAACTCTTTTTGCAATCATATTTTATCTGTGATAATAGACATGGCATTTTAACATGAATAATTTCTGGATTTGCTCTAATGTAATTTTAATAACTTCACAGTAATAATGAACTAGGAGGAGGAGAATAAATAAATTTGGGGAAAAAAAAAGCCAGCAAAACAAACATGTAAAATTAAGATATAACTAAGTACCTGTCTGGAAGTGAGTCAGTTCTGTGGCATGGGAAGTGTTTGTAGTGAATACGGCTATACAAATACCAGAGCCAACTGAATGTAGTTATGTGTTGTTATCAGAAGCTCAGCTATGATTTTTTGTTTTTCCGAAAAGCTGAGCTATAAATCTCAGGACAGCAAAGTTTTATCTAACCTACTATTACATCACAGCCATTGAAGGTAGTATACATGTGTAATATCTACTTTTGATGGATGGTTTATAGCAGTATAGACAAATTAAATGTTTCTGGAATTACTATATTGCCCAGATGTATTTAATCATGATGGCCATGATAATCATGATAATGCATCATGACACATCATTTTATCACATTTGTTATAAGAATCTTCCCAAACTTTATTGATAAAAAAGTTGTCCATTTTGCCATAAAGTCCACCAGCTTTGGTGCTTTCAAAGGAAAATACCTTTTATGTACACCTTTTTTTTTCTCCCCTATTTTTTTTTTCCTCAATGTCTTGGAAATACCTTTGGTTCAGTAATAATTAGATAATAAGTAAGTTGTAAAGTCTTTTCGCTCTTGCAACAAAAAAAGTGTAAAGTTATTCTTTACATTTTAAAATTAAAAAAAATAAAAATAAACAGTTAAGAGATATTCAAGTTATTTAAAATTTAGGAAGAAATACACTACTTCTACTTAAAGTGTAATTTTATTTGGAAATATGGGATTTATTTTTAAGAGTTGACAAGATACAAACTTTTAAAATAAATATTTACCAGTATCCTTGAGGTCTGGAGATTTCTTTTTGCTGATAAAATATTTCCCCCCTACACTCAGTAGTCTACATGATTCTGCTCGGAATAATTTTCTTTTTTCATAGAATCATAGAATTATTTAGGTTGTAAAAGACCTTTAAGATCATCAAATCCAATACAAAACCCAACACTGCCATATCCAGCACTGAACTGTGTCCCTAAGCACCACATCTACATGCCTTTTAAATATCTCCAGGGATGGTGATTCAACCACTTCCCTGGGCAGTCTGTTCCAATGCTTGATAAGCCTTTCAGTGAAGATTTTTTTTTCCTAATATCCAATCTAAACCTCCCCTGATGCAACTCGAGGCCATTTCCTCTTGTCCTATCACTTATTACTTGGGAGAAGAGACCAACCCCGACCTTGGTACAACCTCCTTTCAGACAGTTGTAGAGAGCAATAAGGTCTCCTTTTCTTCAGACTAAACACCCCCAGTTCCCTCAGCTGCTTCTCATAAGACTTGTGCTCTAGACCCCTCACCATCTTCGTTGCCTTTCTCTGGACACACTGCAGCACCTCCATGTCTTTCTTGTAGTGAGGGGCCCAAAACTGAACACAGTTTTTGAGGTGTTCCATTCATTTCAAAGCGTCTTTGGCATGTTATTAATTAAGCTAAGCTTTTTTAGCTGATGTTAATTATGCACTAGTGAGGGCTTTGCTTAATATCTCACTCAAGAAGTTTGTTGCTTTAATGACTTGATGATTTAATATTTTAACACTTATTGGGTATGGTATTTCGGACTGTTATGTTTCAGTTATATAACAAATGCTTATAACCAGTTTGTCCAAAAAGCTAAGAGAAATGCCATCTTCTTGCTCAAAAGAGCATGCTGAGTAACTTCTAGTTAATTCTGGATCTCTTCAGGAATGCAGCACCTTTTCAACACTTTTCTTACAAGCATTAACATTTTTAAAGGGAGACTTTTTGAACCAAGAAAATGGCACATAGGCAAAAATGTCAAGTCAGATAGAGGAAGTATAGTATCATGTGTGTTCATATTTTATTTTATTTATTTTTATCTATTTTATTTTATCCTTGTTCACCACATTTAACAATATTCAGAATGGATGGTATTTTAAAAATATTAAATGTTACATTCCAATGAATGATAACTATCTTCATAGAATAAAATAATTTTAGAGTGCACTGTGTAAGACAAGACACAAATTCATCTAGAATCTGCCACAGTGTCACTATTCCAGATGCTACCTAGACATGGTTGGCTGTATTGTTTTTGTGCATGAAACTGTACATTTTTTAAAATATTTCAAATATTTCAGATTGTTGTATTATCTTTGAGAGTGTAGAGGTTGAGGTCATTTCAATATTTACAAAATTAATCTATTGAAATTAATTCCACACAAATACTTATTATTATTTTACTGCCTACTATAACAACTTAATTAAAAGTGTATTAGAAAGGGCATAAATTGCTTATTCTGAGTGCCTGACAAATTATAATGTTAACATTCGGCAATGGGACACATACACACTAAGAACACTGTAGACATGGACAATAAAATAAAACTCATGCATTGATAAAAACAACTAACAGTTAATGAGGCAGAAATGTAGTAATTCATATGATTTTATTTTTGTTTAATTCCTGCTAAGCATAAATATTTTCATGCTTAATTTAACTTATATTCTTAATGAAAATCAGAGACATCTATTTTTCATGGTGATGTTGTCTATTTTCTAAAATGCCTTTAGTTACAAATGTGATAATTGGCCTGAATAGGACAGTCTGGTTTTATAATTGCAAACTAAAAATAAAGATATGTGCAAACAGATTCATTTAATTAAAGCCGCTTCTTTGATTCTTCATATTGTAGGTAGGTATTAAAAAATAGTAAGGCATTTATATTATGTTTTTTCGACTAAAATCTAACATACACCCCCCAAAAAAGCCCACAAGCCTGTCACGTCAAATTGCCATAATATATCAGCTCTGAGACCATATCATGCATAATAAGTGAATCTTATGCATCAGTCTTTCCCCATGTGTCTGCTCAGATTCTTAGACCAACATCCTAGAATAACGTGTTAGAATAACTAATAACATATCAGAATAACTAGGATTCTCGAGTATCTCAGCCTGTATGAATCCTGAGACAATTTAACAAGGGGCTAATATTGTGAGAAGGACTGCTCTGTACTTTCTTTATCACTCTTGAGCATCTTGGCCTTCATTTATTTGTCCCTGAGTATTTTTTTCTTGGATAACCTGCTTCAAAACTTCCCTTTCTCAAAATTTGTTTTAAAAATAAATATCTGTACATCCTGACTTCTAAGGCATGGTGCACAATGTTTCATCACGTGGAGTGTCTTTTTGTAGGTGTCATCAGAATGAAACTTATATGCAGAAAATACGCTGTGAGCACCGTAGAATGCAGAGTGTATTTATATTTTCCAAGTATATCTTTTAACTTTTATTGCAAAGTATATTTGAAACTCTTGTTACAATAATTCTGTTTCCCCAAAACTGACATATCAAAAATTCAAAGGGAGCAAGTTTTTACATAGGTCTTCTCACTCCAAGTGTCTAAATGTCGCAGAGTACTATCTGCAAAACTGTGAGAAACACGCTCAATGTATTAATTTTAGTCCGGGGCAAATTCGGTGGAGCAAAGAATATTTATTACAGCGCTGGGAGTTACACAGGGGATTTCTCCTCCTGTGGCTCGTTTTCTCTTTACAAATGCTTGTTTTTATTTTGTATTCCTTATACCTATTCATGTTTCTTCTTGGAACATAGTTTGCATAATCAATGAGTTTTCAGAACACA